>MXQC01000025.1:0-124600 GCA_002094185.1 Zhuliangozyma boniae
TTGTTTTTGGTTATGTCTGGCGTGACCCACGTGAGCGACACTAGTTAGGTCGGCGGCAGAGTCAGAGGTGTAGAAGAGACAGCATATAAGTCCTTGTGGTTTAATTATGCGAGGGTGGACGGCTGTCTCCATTGCATGGGAGGAGAAGCGCATGGCGCAATTGTAATAAGAGCGTGAGAACAAGAGTTGAAGAGGAAAGAAAAGCCGGTTGAAGGGGAGAGACCGAGGTGAGCCAAGGTAAGACGGCGAAATGCAACATAAACCTGGCTATGGCAGCGTAGAGACACAAGTCGTATGGTTGCCATTGCCCACTGCTGCTGCTGCTGCATGGTATGGCATGGCTTTGGGCTACAGCGGTCCCGGGCAAATGAAAGATCTACCTGGTCCCACATCATATCAGTGCCTGTAATCTACAAGGACAACACAATACACACATACACACACGCACACCCTTGTCCCACTTGTATGCGCACTATACACCCATTTTCTGTCAGCCGTGCACCACGTCGTCGTCTCCTTCCTTCTTCACTTCCGAGGACCAAACACAAAGGCCAACCTTGCAGCAAACAAGCTTTTTTTCCTCGTCCCACTACAAGTCTTCGTTGCAACCAAGAAAAATGCAACACGTTCCAGGCAAGAGAAGGCGGTGAAATGGATAAAAAAGTCTTGGGTGTTATAGGACCACGTTGTTGACAAGGGAGAGGCTGGGCGTTGTTGTTGTCATTGCATAAATAAGGACGGTAGGACCTCCTGGCGGTGGGGAAGAGACGGAAGAAGAGAGGAGAAAAAGAAAAGAGAAGAAGTGTACTTGCCATAACAAGCACTGTTTTCACCATGGCCACTAGAGACTTACCGCACTCTGTTTCCGACTTGTTTGTCGGGTGGGCCAAGCACATCCCCCAAGAGGTCACGTTCAACAAGAAGAAGGAGCAGTTGATGGACGAGGACTTGGTTGACGGGGACGAGCCAATTGAGACCGAGGTCAAGGTGAAGAACTTGTGGCCCGCCTTTGCCTCTGGTGCCGGCCTCTTTGCCGATGGGTACGTCAACAACTCCATCGGCATTGTCCTTTCGTGCTTGAAGCTCATCTACGGCGCCGAGTTTAGTGAGTCCACCGCCATTTCCAACATCGGGTCCATTGGGTTTGCTGGAACTGTGGTCGGCCAGTTGTCGTTTGGGTACATCTCGGACCGCGTGGCGCGCAAGGGTGGCATGATGATTGCCAACATCATGTTGATTGTCTTTACGTTGCTCTGTGCCGTGGGGTCGTGGGGGACCACCGTGCAGGGCTTCTTTGCCGCATTGACGGTGTGGCGGTTCTGCTTGGGTGTGGCCATTGGTGCCGAGTACCCCACCTCGTCGGTGATTGCGTCGGAGTTTGCCCACCAGTTGCCCGCGGGGAAGCGCAACCGGTACTTCATCTGGAGCACGGGGTTCATGATCGACTTGGGGTTTGTGATTTCTGCGTTTGTGCCCTTTGTCTTGCTCTGGATCTTTACTGAGCGCCACTTGCGTGCCCTCTGGAGAGTCACCATTGGTCTTGGTGTCATCCCCCCCTTGGCTTTGTTTTTTATTCGGTTGCGGATGAAGGATTCCAAGTCGTTTGACAAGTTGCACATGAAGAACATCAGCTACAAGATCTATCCATGGTGGTTGATTGTGAAATTCTACTGGTTCCGCTTGACGGTGGTTTCTCTCATTTGGTTCATTTACAACTTCTCGGTGTTTTCCTTTGGGACATTCAACGCCATCATCTTGGGGCAAATCATCCCTGACGCGCCGCTCTGGCAGCAATGGGGGTGGTCCGTGGTGTTCAACTTGTTCTACATGCCCGGGGTCTTCTTGGGTGCTTTTGCCGCGGACTACATTGGCCCCCGGTTGACGTTGGGCCTCGGTGTGGCGCTTCAGGGCATTCTCGGCATCTTCATGTCGGCGTTCTTGAACAACTTGCGCCAGAACGTGGCGGGGTTCACGGTGGTGTTTGGGATCTTCACCACCCTCGGCGAATTTGGCCCCGGGGGTAATATCGGACTTTTGGCATCCAAGACGTCGGCGACGCCCATCAGAGGCCAGTACTACGGTATTGCTGCCGCCATGGGCAAGATCGGCGCGTTTGTGGGCACGTGGATTTTCCCCGTGATCCAAAAACGGTTTAGGAGCAAGGAGAACCCGGATTTGGAGTTGCAGGTGCCCTTCTACGTGAGCGCCGGCTTATGTCTCTTTAGCGCCTTCCTCACCTTGTTCTTGTGCCCCCATGTCGGCCAGGACGCCATCCACCGCGAGGATGAAGAGTTTGTCGAGTACTTGAGCAAGAACGGGTTTGACGTGAGTCTTTTGGGCAGTGGCGGTACTGCCACCACCACCAGTGACAGTGGCTACGAGACAGTGGAAGTGACAGAGACAGACTCGGTGGAGAAGAAGAGCCGCGTGGACATCAAGCAAAAGACCGTTTGAAGGGGGGCCTTTCCTCGCGTGACAAATTACTTATTCCTATAGCCCTTTCCCACCTCCCACCTTTGCCACCTTTGCCACCTTTGTTTCTTTCTTTGTTTATTCCAGATATTTAGTGGAAATTGAGATTCAATCTATATCGTGTTTTGTGTGATTTACTGAACGTAGCGGGGAGTAAGGAGATATTATCACATGTCTATTGGTTGGAAAAGTCTGGTGCCCGCCAGAAGGTAGGCACCAAAAAGGGCCAAGAAGGTCGTGTACCTTTAACCAGACGAGGGGATTTATTTCCGCAACAAGGCAACGGATTTGTCTTAATCAGCCAATCACCGCCCGTCATGCCCCAACCAGCCTATTGTCTTGTCTCCTTGTCTGTCTCCACCCGCGCTGTTATCTTATTTCGGGAAGCGGGCACTGCATTGTTCTACATCTTCTACTTGTTGTTGTTCTCACCTGCAGAAAGAGGAGGGGGATTGTGCTTGTTACGATCGTGGTGTAGAACACCATCGGCTCAACAGTACAAGGTCCATGCGTGCACCCATTGTGTTGAAGAGGAAAGGAAAGGAAAGGAAAGGAGAGGGGAGGAGAGGGGAGGAGAGGCAGATGGTCCCCCCATTGAGTGGTGGTGTCTCATCGGGTGACCATTGGTGCGTTTACTGGCTTGTATTTGACTCTGTAAAGAGAACTGGCCATTATGCACGACCTATGGAAATGAGGAGAAGAAGGAAAAAAAGAAATAATATTGTGCCAGGCTTTGGGACTGCGGGCTACTCTGTTTTATAGAGAGGCTTTTTTGCTTTTTGTTTTTTGTGTGCTGCCCAATTCTCCTTCTCCTGACCCGCATGGGGAGCGCACGTGAGAGGCACGCTAGCCCATGTGCCCTGTCTCCACCGTACACTTGTGCTCTCTTCAGCACCTCGTGGGCAATACGAATACGGTCCGAGGCGGGAACACTGGGTTGTAAAAAGCGGAGAGACCATTGCTTAATCTTCTGATGGTCAGGCGTACAACCTTTTTTTATGGTGCCTGTCTGGGTTCCCCCTCCTCCACAAGCCTGCACGAGAGTCTAGTTTCAGGACGCATTTAGATGTTCGCATACAACAGCGTTTAAGCTTATAATTGCTGTAGCCGGACCACCAGGAAGTGTTGTTAGAGGATATCCGACCGTTGCTATTCCTCCGGAGCAGCAGCAGTAGCAGCATTACCAATAGCAACTGCAGCAGCGGTTACAGAAATACCAAGAAAACCAGCTCAAGATCTCCTGGCGTGTTCCATAGAGGCTAAGAAAAACGTGAGAGATGGTCCCTTAGTGTAGCACCTCTACCTCCTTCTTTCCCTCCTTCTTTCCCTCCTTCTTTCCCTCCTTCTTTCCCTCCCGTAGTTAAGAAAAACGAGAGAAGCCCGCAGGGAGGGAGACGCCGTATAGCTCTATATCAAAAAGTGTCACCACCAGAGAGAAGAAAGAAGAGACGAGAAAAAAAAAAGACTAAACCCGACACGCTTTTACAACAGCGGTGGAAATATCGTTCCGCCATCAAGCGAATGCAAACAATAAATGGTCTCATCGCACCTCGCATTTGGTGGCTTGCAAACACGGGGGGTAGCCAGTGGTGATGATCAGGGAATGGACTTTTGGCGTTTGTATAGGTGAGGGCGCGTGGGCTTGTTGAAATTGCGTTGTTGCGCTCGTGACAGACGCACATAACTTATAACTTTTATGTGCCGCACGGGGGGCCCACGTTGTCTCTCTCCTGGAAACATAATTATGCGAGAACTGCAGCAAATGGAGAATGTATCACCACATTTTTTAGCCTTTGTTCTAGTAGGCCACACACCCCCCTTCTTGGGGAAGACACGCAGTTGTCAGGAAGCATACAGGGCTTATGGCCGTAACTGTGTGATGAGCTTTTAGGGATGGCTCTTTTGAGGAATATCGTGGGCTGATAAGGCGGGAGGGGAAAAGGAAAGAAAGAGACGAGAGAAACGTGGGGGAGGGGTGGTGGTAGTGGTGGAGGGTACATATCCGCCATAGAAGGTACATCTCCTCGTCTGCACCGGCTGATCCCGTACAACTACTAGTAAACCACTATTATGCTACCACGGTTGCTCTGCTAGTTAACGTCTCTTCTTCTTGTTCTTTTAAACGTTTGGATGTGAAAGAAGCAGGAGAAAAGAAAATTAATCTCTAAACTTTTTTTTTTCTTTTTTTTCTTCTTTTTTTTCTTTTTCGTTCTTTCCCGTTTTGTGTAATTTTTATTTTCTAATTTTTCCCCTTTTGGGAAACACACGACCTGTCTAAGTGTCTCTCTCTCTCTCTCTCTTTCTCTCTCTGTTGTGCCGCTCATTCACTATCTCTCTGCCTCTCTGCCGCTTCCTCTTTAGCCTTAGTGGGCTTTCCTCTCCCACTCAACTATAAATACTACTGCCAATTCCCCTTTCACCAGAACCATAGTCTCCTCAATTCTTCTTTCTCTCCAGCAAGCAATAACCACAACCACAACCACTCTCCCACAATGGCTTCTAGAGACCTCCCTCACTCCTTCTCTGAGCTTACCACCGGCTGGGCCCACAAGGTCCAGGGTGAAATCACCTGGGGCAAGACCCTGGACCAGTTGCTTGAAGAGGACTACCAGATGGAAAACGTCTCCAGCGACACCGACTCGGAGTTGCCCCCCACCAAGGTGCATGCAAGAAACTTGTGGCCCGCGTTCGCTTCAGGTGCCGGTTTGTTCTCGGATGGTTACGTCAACAACTCCATCGGAACCGTGCTTTTTTGCTTGAAGGTGATTTACGGTGAGGAGTTTACCAACTCCAACGCCATGTCCAATATCGGGTCCATTGCCTTTGTTGGCACCGTCATCGGCCAGTTGGGGTTCGGGTACATCTCGGACAGAATTGCCAGACACGGCGGGATGATGGCCGCCAATATCATGTTGATTGTGTTCACCTTGCTCTGTGCCGTTGCGACTTGGGGCACGACTGTGCAGGGCTTCTTTGCCGCATTGACGGTGTTCCGCTTCTTCCTCGGTATCGGTATCGGTGCCGAGTACCCCACCTCGTCGGTGATTGCCTCTGAGTTTGCCAACCAGTTGCCCCCAGGCCACAGAAACCGGTACTTTAGTTGGTTCACCAACTTCATGATCGACTTGGGTTTTGTGATTTCTGCGTTTGTGCCCTTTGTCTTGATCTGGATCTTTACCGAGCGTCACTTGCGCGCGCTTTGGCGTGTCACCATTGGTCTTGGTGTGATCCCCCCCTTTGCTCTTTTCCTCATCAGAATGAAGATGAAGAACTCCAAAACCTTTGACAAGTTGAACATGAAGCTGGTGAGCTACAGCAACTACCCCTGGTTGTTGATTGTGAAATTCTACTGGTTCCGCTTGACCATTGTGTCGCTTATCTGGTTCATCTATGATTTCTCGGCCTACTCATTTGGCATTTTCAGTTCTGTGATTATCGCTGAGATCATCCCTGACGCCCCCATCTGGCAGCAGTGGGGTTGGTCCGTGGTGTTCAACTTGTTCTACATGCCCGGCGCCTTTCTCGGTGCTTTGTCCGCCGATTACATTGGACCCCGTTTGACCCTTTTCCTTGGTGTTGGGTTGCAGGGTATTATTGGTTTCATCATGGCTGCTTGCTTTGACAGCTTGAAGAAGCACGTTGCTGCCTTCACCGTTGTTTTCGGTATCTTCACCACCCTCGGTGAGTTTGGCCCTGGCGACAACATTGGTCTTTTGGCATCCAAGACCTCTGCCACCGCCATCAGAGGCCAGTACTACGGTATTGCTGCCGCCGTTGGCAAGATTGGTGCTTTTGTCGGCACGTGGGTGTTCCCCGCCATCCAGAAGCACTACCCCGTTAACTCGGACTTGGCGTTGCAGGTGCCCTTTTACGTCAGTGCCGGGTTGTGCATCTTTAGCGCCTTCCTCACCTTGTTCTTCTGCCCCAGTGTGGGCCAGGACGCGATCAACCGCGAGGACGACGAGTTTGTTGCGTACTTGAAGGAGAACGGGTTTGACATTTCCATGATGGGCTCACACCACGGTGTGGACCACAGCGAAGTGCACCAGGTTGAGGTGGACGAAAGCTCCGTCGAGAAGACCAAGCAGGACACCATTGACGTGCACCAAAAGAGAGTCTAGGCGGTTGAGCAGCCTGGGCGGCAAAGAGCATCTTTTCTTCTGTTAATCTTGTAGTTTTATCTTTATCTCTAATCAAATGTAATTTATTGTGAAAGAACAGGGGTGGGGTAGAGGAACAGAGGAGGGTGGGATATCAGGGAGAATATATCTACTTTATGTGGTGACAACCCCACTTTTTCTCCACCGGATATATTACGAATCGGCCACAGGAAGCACGGAAATAGCAGTAAGGGGAATTAGGAAGTGGTACAGAAACAGGGAGGCGCCGTTCATCCCCCCCCTCCCCCCTCCCCGGGAATGCATTTACCCAGCGAGGTGCAGCATAATGCACATATATCTCCCAAGAACATGGTTTAAAATGTGCCAGAAGAAGAGATGTGGGGATGCCACGGGGTATCGGAGTTTTTACAGAATTGGAAAATGTTTCGTATCCACCCCCCCACACCTGTCGGGAAAACAAATAGCCATGGGGAGAAGCAGGTTTTGGGTACCCCCCCCCACAGTGCCAATGAAAGCAGCAAGCTGTTGTTGTACGAAAGCGGGGGTGGGGGTGGTGGATGGCTTCGAGTTTATTGAAAATCCGGTGGAGAGGCACATGTTGGCCCTATTTTTTGGTTGGTCTTTTTTCCTTGTTCCCACAGCCCTCTCTCCTTTTCGGGGAGGAAGGAGGAAAAAAGGAACAGAATCTCCAGCCTTGACGATCTTCTTGATCACGGGGGGCCAAGAGGCCATGCATGTGAGAGACATGGAGTACCTCTTCCTCGACAGCGCAGCACCTGGCGTGGTGGTACGTTGCATTCTCCGTCCCCCATGCCAAGCACCACATCCGCATGCCCTGCTATTACTACTACTCCAGATGGGAAAAGGGGAGCAAGAAAACACAGACACTCGGAGAGAGGAAGAGGGAGATGCAGTGGCTCTCCTTTCTGGCGGGAACACAATGGATCAAGATCCATGCACTACCCCACTTGTTATTTTTTGCACTCTATGGTTGTGATACCACTTCTCTTCACCACCGGCCATTCCATATTCCGGGTAGCCAAACGCCACAAGGACGAGGTGTGGGGTATTTGCCGTTACTTCCTTCTTCCTTCTCCGCGTGGGAGGGCCAGCAGTACTCCCCCCCCCTTGCTGGAGGCGCACTGGCCGCCCACACACAACACATGAAAATGTAGGTTTAGAGCCAGTGCCAAGCTTTACGGGTGATCTGCAAAGGAGAAGAATTTTTTCTCCCCTTTCTCTTTGTTTGCTGCTCCGGAACCTTCCTGTCCTCTTCGGTGGTGGTGTGTGTATAAATAGACAAGGCCGGGGACTACTTCACTGGTAGTTCTCTATACGTTCTCTATACGTTATCATCATCGTGGAGTTGCAACTGTAAACCAGTATCAGCGTCGGCGGCATCAACAGGATTAGACAGCCACCCTTCCCCCATCAAGCACATCCCATTTGGTCCCACCATGTCGGATATCGAAAAGAACCACATTTCCCACGAAGACCTTCCCTCCATGAAAGAGGAGTTCCTCCCGGCGACGGATGTGCCCGAGCCCGAGATTTCCGAGGAACACAAGGCCTATCTCATGAAACGTCACGGTCGCATCGATCTCAGGCCGCTCCCCTCCATGAGCGACGACGACCCGTTGAACTGGTCCAAGTCATTCAAGGTCCTCCAACTCTTCATGGTGGCGTTCCACGGGTTCACCGCCACCTTTTTTGCCTCTGGTCTTGTGCCCACGTTTGGAAAGTTGAGCGAGATGATGGACTTGCCCACGTCGCGCATCTCGTACCTCACCTCGGCCCAGATTATGATTATCGGTACGGGTCCGCTTTTTTGGGTGCCCTTTATGAACAAATATGGCAAGCGCAAGTTGTTGATTGTGTCTGTGGTGGGCAGCATGGCGTTTAATCTCGGGTGCGTGTTCAGCCGCACTTATGGCAAGTTGATGGCCATGCGGTGTCTTGTGGCCGTGTTCATCTCGCCTGGCATTGCCGTGGGCGGGCCCGTTGTCGCCGAAACCACATTCAGCCACCAGCGTGGCATTGCTTCTGGGGTTTGGGGGTTGCTGGTCAACCTCGGCACTATGGTGGGTGCCTTTCTCATGGGTTTCGTCGCCCAGCGTGTGGATGTGAGATACGTGTTTGTTGTGTTTACATGCATGAATTTCGGGCAGGTAGTGGCCTATATCTTTTTGGGTAAGGAGACATTGTACAACTACAATGACGATTCTCGCAACGAGAACAACCGGTTCAAGCAGTTAGTTATCTTCAAAGCTATCATCCCGGAGAAGAAGGCCAACTTGACCACCATCATCACCCCGCTCTGGTGGGTCACGCAATGGAGAGTGTTTATCGCGGCCTTGGCGTACGCTGTTTGCTTCATGCACGACAATATTGCCACCAACGTCGAGATCCCCCAGGTAATGTTTATCAAGTTTAACATGGGCCCACAGGGCTTGGGCTTGCAGTTTCTTGCGTTCGTCGTGGGTACCTTGATTGGCGAGGTTGGCGGGTGGTTGAGCGACCGCGTGGTGGCATGGGGCCGGCGCGCCAATAAGGGCAACTCATTCCGCCTCTGGGTGACGTACCCGGGGTTCATCGCCTCTGTCGTGGGCACCGTGGTGTTTGGTGTGCAGATCGACCACGCCAAAACCTGGAACATCACGCCCTTGGTGGGCTTGGCCATTAGCGCGTTTGGACTCCAGGTGTTGACATCGCCCTTGATTGCGTACTCTATGGACACGGATCCCACACACGCGACAGAAGTAGCGTTGTTTATGTCCTTCTTTCGACAAACGTGCGCGTTTGTGGGTCCCTTTTACTTCCCCGTCATGTTTGACAACATGGGCTTCACCAAGGCGTACGGAACTATGGCGGGGCTCATGGGCATCTTGGCGTTCTTGCCCGTGTTGGGCATGCACTTATGGGAGGCTAGCAGGGGGAGGTAACGCCAGCAGGAATGCAAAAATGGCTGTATAGAAGGGGGTTATTTATATAACGAAACTTATTTATATACTAATGAAGCGCCTATGAACACAATCTCTCTATTGGCTCATCCCTACTGGCTCGCTCCTACTGGCTTACTCCCTCCGCCTCAAGTCCACGCCAAACCGGTTCAAGGGCCAGATCACCGTCACTACCTTTCCCACAACCAACCCCTGGCTGATTGGGCCAAACTGGTTCGAGTCAATCGAGTGGAACGTATTGTCACCCTCGACCCACAAGTGGTTGCGCGGCACCTTCACCTCCGACTTCGGGTAAGGGGGTGTCTTGGGCTGCACCACGTCGCCCTGGACGCCCACAATCCGCTTTGTGAGCAATCGCTCGGGGTTCTCTGGTGACCGGAACATAATAATGTCACCGCGCCGCACCGAGGACTGGTCCTTGACACTATACTTGCGCACAAGCACAATGTCCTGCGTAGTGGTTTCGGTGCCCGGGTTGAATGTGGGTGTCATGGACGTGCCCGTGATCTGGTATGGCTGAAGCACGTGGTTGGTGAAGGTATATAGCACCGGGATCCAGGTGAGCGATAGTAGCGCTGTCTTAATCACCAGCGGTGTGGATGTCATAATGAAGATCTATGTGTGAGTATATGTATGTGGGGCACTCTAGGGCACTGGTGAACGATAGTGGTCTTGGAAGGGGGGGTCTATGCACGCGTATATTACACTGGGAAGGGGGGAGACAAACTATGGTGGTGGCTAGTGGGTTGGTTCTCTCTTGTGATGTATTTGACTCATAAATTTTTCAGAGGAGGAAAAATAGGAGCCCAGCTCAAGAGCAATCGGAGGAGCTCCAGGAAGAATAACACCAAGACAAGCACACGTTCCAGGAAGAGCACTACTTCCACCACCACCACCACCGCCACCACCACCACGTCTCCCTTATGTCTTCATCGTTATCCCCATTGAGATCGCTGCCAGGATCGCCTAAGGGCGGGTTGCTCGACCAGATCTTGCTCGAAGATATCGCCCGGCACTGCCCGCATCAGTTTCTAGCGTTCCACCAGTGTATGTCGCAGCCGGAGCCCGACCGAGATCAGTGCCGAAGCCAACAGTCGCTGTTGGCCAAGTGTATAAAAACTGCCGTGCCCTCGTTCCAGAAGATCCAGGGTGAGTGTGCGGGGAGACTACAGGCGTACGAGGGGTGTCTCAAGATGCACAACAGTAATCCCAAGCCGTGCGCCCACGACTTGCAGACCTTGCGCCAGTGCGCCTTTGGCACGCTAGAGAAGTGATCTCGAAAGAGTATGTATAGAGTAAATGAGAGATGCTGTTTTTCTATTTCCTATATTTCGGGGCGAGGTTCTCCAATCTTATCTTGGTTAAGTAATTCTTAGTGATCTTTCTTATGTCGGGCGACCGCGAGTGCTCCTCGTCCATTTCATGCTGGTGGTGCAACATCTCGTGCTCAATGTCCTCCTTGTGCTTGATCTTGACGTCGGGGTCCTGGTTGGCGTGGTACTTTTTCCAGTGGTGCTCTTCGTACTCGCTCTCAAAGTCCAAGTGGTGTCCCTGCCCGTACCCAAAGTCCGGCAACTCGCCACCGCCGGAGGAAAACTTGACCCACTCGTCCTTGGTGATCTCGCCGTTCTTGTCGTGATCCACGAGACTAAAGATCTGGGCCACGACCTTGTCCTGCAACTCAGGCGTGACTTTGATCTCGTCCTGACCCAGACCGGATCCGTCGCCGAGAATCCGATCGTGGGCAAGCCCATAGAGGTTCAAGATCTCGCTACGGTCCCAGTGGCCATTGCCGTTGAGATCGTGCAAGGAAAAGAACAACTCGGCGTCATACTCATCGAGCCCGTGCTCTGCCGCCATGTGCCAGTCCTGCCACTTGAGGTGCAGCGGCTTGGTCTTGAGCGTGGTCTGGCCGTGGTCGCCATGGGCAACAACCATGGGTATAAGCACGGCAGAAAGGAGGAACGATAGCACTCTCATGGGGGGACAGTGGTGGTGAAGCAATGGCGTTGATATAGTTGACTTTTTTTGCTGTGCCGGTTTTCCTGTAAACAATGCCCCGTCATGAGAATGACGCCTCTGTCGTATGCTCGTGATGCAACAGCCAGCAAGAATACCCAGGAGAGTAGGACATGTTCTACACCATCACCCCTCAGTAGCATGTCCACTACTGTGCATCCTCTCGTTCTTTACGTAATTCCCCTCTACAGCAGATCCCTATACCCCACACGCGTAATAGCGACAACATAATCTCATGAGGAGAAAAACTCACAGGTACACGTTTCCTCCTTTTGCAAGCACCGGCTCCTTCCTTCTGCATCTCTTTCCTCCCACCCCCAGAGCAATGGCTACCGCGCATCACAATTCCAACTTAGTCAAGACCACAGATGCGCGTGTGGGCCGCGACAATCAGCGGTATAATGGCGACACGGGCGCGCGTATCGTGGCCGGATGTATCTGCCTCAACGAGACCAAGGACAAAGTGATTATGATCTCGTCGTCCAAGCACAAGGGCCGCTGGATCTTGCCCAAGGGCGGCAACGAGCTCGATGAGGACGAGGCGGCCACGGCCGTGCGCGAAACATGGGAGGAGGCAGGCGTGGAGGGTATCATTGTTGGCGCGTTGCCCGTGGTGTTGGACTCGCGCGGCAACAAGGCTCCCGTGATCAAGGGCGAGTTCAGCACCACCATCCCCAAGAGCGAGTTTCACTTTTTTGAGATGCAGGTCGCGCAGTTGAGCCAGGAGTGGCCCGAGAAGACAAAACGTGAGCGCCGGTGGTGCACGTACTCGGAGGCCAAGCACGAGTTACTCAAGTCAAAGCGGCCCGAGTTGGTAGTGGCGTTAGACCTGTCGTCAATCGTCAAGGACACGATCACAGAAGCCACCAATGACGTTTATTAATGACAGCAATAGTTTTTCACGATAATGTATCTCTTCTAGTTTATTGAGTCTCTTTTTGTGGATTCAGTTGTCGCTCTATTTGCATCTTACTCTCCTATCACTTGAATAGACCGCTCATGAGATTGGCCATGAGGTTGCCCTGCTGCGGCTTGCCGATCTTCAACCCATAGTACAAGTCGGCCAAGTACTCCACGGCAGGGGCAACCTCGTACTTGTTCAACACGGACTTGTACTGGTCGTACAACTTCAAAAACTTCTGGCTATTGGTGGCGTGCTCTTTGGTCAACGTCACCACCAACAACTGGAGAAAGTTGAGCAAGGGATAGTCGTCAAAGTACTGAATCCCCTTGACTTCCTCACTGCTGCCACCACCCTCAATGTGGCGCAAAAACACCTCCTGTGCCTCCTGCACAAACTTGATGTTCTTCAAGTACGCATAGTTGATGACGGCCCTCGCCAAAAACACCCCCGGCTCCACGCTGCCCTCGTTGACCTTGGCGCACGAGGCCAAGTAATTGGCATAAAGGGGCACCGACTCGTAGGTACCTAGCACCAAGTGCAACTCAGCCACAGCAAAGTACTTGCCCCGCTGCTCAGCATCGAGGTCGCTGCTGGTGCCAATGTGTTTCAAAAACTTGGACCCAAACAAGTGGTGCAAGTCAGGGTCGCCAAACTGCATCATCCCAGGCGTCTTTTGTGACCACGCGATGCTGGCCTTGGCCAAGTCATTCAATGACGAGTCGGCATCGGGCAAATTGGAGATCAACTCAACAAGCTTGGTCTTGGCGTCCTTATTGGCGGCAGTGACACCCTCCTCCTCGTACACCTGGATAAGGTAGGCAATCAAGTCTGAAGATGAGGCGTACTCTTTGTTGGTGGTGAGAATGGCCGCGCCCTGGAAGAGCAAATCTCGCGCCGGTTCGTACTGTTTGGCCTTGACGTACCTATTGGTGATGGTGCGCAACGTCTGGTGGGCTTCGTAGAACGAACCCGAGTCAATCTTGCTCTGGAACCGCTGGATTGTCTTGGCTAACTTGTCAGCCATTGTGGGGAGAAGGTGGTGGTGGTAGTGATGGTGGGGAAGCTTACTTATTCGTGCTGGTGGTGGTGCCTGATTTTCCAGCTCGCCTCTTTTTTTTTCTTGTTCTTTCAGCTCCACGCTGTTACCTCCACTCATGCATATGCCCATTTTCCAGTAACACTACACATCTATACCAACAGCAATGACTGCTTCACCTTCTGCACGTCCTCGAGAGTAGCGCTTCGGTTGCTCACATACCCAACACCAGGCTGCCATTGCCACACAATCACCTGCGACATCAAAGTGTTCACGCCGGCCGCGCTCCCGCCCGGTGGCATGATGTAGGCGACAAGAGCGTCGGCAGCGGTATCCGTCATTCTTGTGGTTTGGTCGAACTTGACGAACTTCAATGCGCGAAGGTACCACTCCCATTCGCGAGCGAGCACGGAATCGTCCTTGAATGTGGGCTCGTGTTTCAACACTTTGCGCAACACCCACGAGAGGTCAGCCATCTCCACCTCCACATGCTGCATCGTGTCCTTGAACTGGAAAAGAACGGCCCCAAGAAACTTGCACACTTGGTCCATGGGTGAATCCTTGCTGATTACATGGCTTCCATTTGTTGTTGTTTGTCTACCCGCCGTCCTGTTGGCTGCCTGGCGGTGCGGGAAGGTTGAGCACGACAAAGGCACCAACGACTGGAACTTGAGCACCTCGAGGTTGCCGCCAAACGGCTTATACATGGTAAGCTCATGCTTCGACAACCGGGTTAAAATAATGCGGAGGTGTGTGGTGGTTGGGGGCAAGTGGGCGGTGGCCACCTGCATGTACCGCGAGTTGGTTTTTAGGGTGATGCTGGTCAAACGGGTGAATTTGCCAAAGTTCAACAATAAGTAGTACTGGGCGCGGTTCATCCCAAACACGGGCGGCGTGAGCGTCAAGCACATGGCGTCGATTTCGCGGCAGATCTGGGTGTCCATGATATGGCGGAGGGTGGCATCAGTGCACCCTAGGCGGCGGCGGCGGCTGCGACTGACGCCACACCATGCTCCCTTGCAGGTACCCACTCTAAGGGGCTCCATGATGTACAACATGTGTCTGTAGCGGTAGTACAAGTTGCGGCAGGAGGTGATGATGGGGGCAATGGAAGTATAGGTCCTGTCGATCTTCCACAAGTCAAAGATGATTTTGGCGACAACGTGGTTGGGAAGATCAAGAAGCAGAATCATAGGGGAGGCAGTGGTGGTGGTTGTGGTGGTGTCGACTGTGGTTGTAAAACTTTTTGTAAACAAAATACTGTCCCACGCAAAAAGGGTCCCTTTTATTGGTATCTATGGGACTCTCGAACAAGGAAGGAAAGTGATTGATAGGGGACGAAGCGGACTTGGTTGCTTGGTTTTAGGAAGGTGGCCAACCCATCATTGGGTCAAAGAAAGCGGCAGCAATTTGGTGATTCTACACTCTGTCTGCACCATTACTAGCACCTTATGTGATGCCTGCTTGTTGGTTTATTTACCCATTTGCAACAGCGCCCCTTAGTGCTAACTGCACATTGCACGTTCTGCTTTCCCCTTTTTTGCGGGCATTTCTCTGGGGAGGCCGAAGTTGCCCCGGAACATTCAGGACGCTTGAAGGGAGAAAAAACTTCAAACACCAATAACAATCCATCAATTTCCGTACCCACTACCAAGCCAGCGCCATGAGATCCGCATTAAGACTATTGAAATACGTCCAATCCATAAAGTTTGTGGGCGGCCCACACCCAGCGCCAGGTATGTGATATAACCAGAGAAATAAGGGGAAAACGAGCAATGAAGAGTGGTTTGCCCATCCCGTCCCTTCCCTTTCCTTCCCTTCCCCGGTATTTTGGGACATTACTAACAATCCCCCTTTAGAGAACATTTCACACGTCGCCAAAGCGCATCCTATGGCACCCGAGGGATTGTTGCCAGGGTCCGGATCTGGTGCCAGTAGTGGCTCATTGTCGGGCTCGCGGTACCACAACCTGAACCCCGTGGAGCCTCAGCACGGCGAGCTCTTTAGCAGAAGCGAGTTGCCCACGCGGTTCAGATACAAGCCCCTCAAGGATTCCGAGATTGACCAGGTGTTGAGCGGGGGCGCCGAGCTTGTCTTTTAGAGCCATCTGGAAAGCTCTGTGAGAAGTGAGAAGGAGAGGTCGTGTTAGTGGATACGACATTCACGGGAGAGCTGTTATAGACCCGGTTTGTATTAGCTATCCTGCCCTGACCACTGCCTTGTTGTCGTGGCTGAGAGGTATTCCTTCCTTTAGTGTGAATGTCCTGGCATTCCCTTCTCAATGGTGACACTTCCCCACTCGGTTCTCCTCTTTCTATACAAAACAAGACCGCTTTATATTTGTTTTCTGAAGGCATCTATCCATCGAGCATGTCATATGTAGACGTACCCTCTTCCCTGGCTGTGGACATGGCCAGCCCTCCTGATTGCATGTCCCATCAACTACTTGGATGGAGAAAGGGTGGTTTTTTTCCTGCATAATGGTTTGCCCTCACAAGCTAACTGAACGAAATCGCCACTGAGTTCATAGAAACACACAACTTTTGTCAAATAAGAACCAGAAACCATTGGAACACAGCAACACCACAACTACACAACCACACAATGAACCACGATCCATTCCAGTGGGGAAGACCATCCAACGAAACTTATGGGGCATACAACCACGCGATCGCCCACGCTGGCGTGACTGAGCCCAACCACACAGAGCAGTTTCCCAGGATGAACACCCAGCAGCCTATCATCACTGGCACGTCCGTGGTGGCGTCTAAGTTCCGCAACGGCATTGTCATTGCTGCCGACCATGTGGGCTCCTACGGGTCGCTTATGCGGTTCAACAACCTCGAGCGGTTGATTAGGGTGGGTGCCGAGACCGTGGTGGGGATCTCGGGCGACATTTCCGACTTGCAGCAGATTGAGCGTATCTTAGACGAGTTGGAGACGGACGAGGAGATATATGACAACGACGGCGGCAACGACTTGACGGCACCCAACGTGCACGAGTACTTGTCCAGGGTGATGTACAACCGGCGGTCGCAGATGAACCCGCTCTGGAACGCCATCATTGTCGCGGGGTTCTACCCGGACCGCAAGCCGTTCTTGAAGTACGTGGATTTGTTGGGGGTGACGTACACATCGTCGACGATGGCCACGGGGTTCGGCAGCCACTTGGCGATTCCGTTGTTGCGTAACTTGATCCCCGACGACAAGGATTACGTCAAAGTGGAGGAAGAGCAGGTGAAGAAGGTGGTGTCGGACTCAATGCGGGTATTGTTTTACCGCGATGCGCGGTCGGGTGAGGTGTACTCGTACGCGGTGCTCAAGGTGGGCGACGACGGCAAGGTGGTGGTGGAGTTTGTCCAGGACGCCAAAGTGGAGAACCAGAGCTGGCGGTTTGCCAAGGACATCAGAGGGTACGGCAGTAAACAGCAGTAGTGCTGGAAAGAACTGTGTGCTGAGTAAATGTATGTATGTAGGGGTAGCAGGAGTAGTAATGTATGTGCTGTAAAGATAAGCAGGATTGTTAGTGGACAGGGTGATTAGCGTGAACAGGGTGGTTTGTTTAGTGGGCAGGGCACGACCAGCCAGTAGTGTTGTTATATCATGGTGGCCAGCAGAAGCAGCGGCTCGGAAGCAGAGGCCTCACCACCGACCAAGAATGGGCAAGAACGGATCAGCAGCAGAGAGAACGTATCGCTCAACATGTTTCCCGAGTGGAACAGCAGTCGTGCTGCTCAAGAACCTTTCACTTGTCTGCGCCATTACGTAGATCCTGTCCTGTGCCTCTCGCCTTTTTACCCTTCCGCATTTCTGCCCCTATACCCTCACTTTTTTTGTTGGAAAACAGCGACAGAGGTCAGAGGACAAAGGACAGACGTCAGACGTCAGACGTCAGACGTGGTTGTGAGGAGAAGAGCAAGGAGGCCACTCGAATTTGGGTAACAAAACGCGAGGCGCAGATCCCGCGTAACTACAGCGCAAAAATGTGAGCTAATTTTCTTCCCCCCCCCCAAAAAAAGAAGAAGGTACTTTTTCTGGACAATTACCCCCGAAAGGTTTTCCACTGCATGCTTCTAGAAAACACATGACGGTTGGACGCCCGTGAGAAAGCAGAGAGAGACAAAAATACAGTACAAGATGAAACGACACCCAGTGGGTGTCAGACAGAGCTAATAAGAAGAATCATGCAGCTTAGCTGTGGGCGCGTCACATGGGAGACTGACTGATGAAGTGGTGGGATGGGAAAAGGTAGAGGGTGGGAAGACTACCCTGCCTTCTCCCCCTTTCCCTTCGTCTCCTCCTCCCTCTCTCTTGGCACATCTTCTCCTTCCCACATGCTCCTCGGCTTCCATCCCACCAGTGGAAGCTTCCACCCCTGCCGGCTATTTTTCCCACCCCTTTTCTCGCCTGCTTTCCTCTCTTCATTTCACCCATTTGTGCATAAACCTTAATTTGTGGTGGTGGGGAGTGCAGGAGGCAGAGTGGAGAGACGGGATGGAGGGTGACAAGTGAAGAGGGAATTGTGAATCGTCTCCTTTTTTTTTCCTCCGCTCTCCTCCTTTTCTTCTTCCCTCCTCCTTCCGACTCACGTCTCTTTGAGTTCCCGCTAGCAATTGTTTAAAAGATAACAGCATCCATAAACTAGGCAGAATTCCACAAAACGGCCACCACCGAGTTTTATCACCACCAACGACTCCAGAGTTTCTGTTGTTCACTTAGGAGCACTACCACAGTACGTCTCTTCTGCGAGTTGCACTTCTTTCTCCAATTTATGGCTTACGCACTCCCCCACACCACAGCTACCGCTACCACAGCCACTCCCGCCACTCCCACCACAGCCACCGCCCACAATGAGTTTTGAAATCACCTTTTTGGGCTCCTCGGGCGGGCCCTTGGAGGGCAGTACCTGTGCCATGCTCGTGAAGCCGCGGCATGTCTCCTACCAGTCCGTCATCGACAATCACCTCGCTAACGAGTTGCTTTGCGTGGATGCCGGCTCCGGGATGGGCCGGCTTGCAGAGATCATACACCGCGAAACGCTGGAGCAGCAGCCGACGTGCGCACTCTTGCATTACTACCCGGACTCTGAGCTGGTCGACTTCTATCATCATGCCAACGTGCCCGTAACATGCCCGTTCAAGCAGTTCCAGCCGCAGCGCGCAATGTACTATGCCCATGCTATCTTCAACCACGTGGAGAACGTGCTCATCTCGCACCCGCACCTCGATCACGTTGCTTCGTTGGTGGTGAACTCGGCCGGGTTCACCAAGTCGCCGACAAAGTCGATCTGGGGCTCGCGGTATTCGGTCGATGCTCTCCAGCGGCACTTGTTCAACGGCATTATCTGGCCCAACATGCCCGGGTTCAACATTATAGAGTTACATGAGATGGAGTTTGAGCGCGAAGTGGTGATCAACAACGGTGCCTACGCTGTCACCATGTTCCAGTTGAGCCACGGCGAGTTAAACAAGTTAGACGACAAGAGAAGGCGATCATCGGCCACCAGCATCACCACCATTCCCTCCGGGTTGAACTTGCTGAGCTTGAGCATGGCCGAGCCGATATTCCGAGAGGGCAACACTAGTAGGAACAGCAACAACGATAAAGCCAGCGGCCAGGTCAGTGGCCACGCCAATAATGACAAGGGCAACGACAAGGACAATAAGAACAACTGCAACTGCAATAGCAGCGAGAAGCCTCACCACGGCAGTTCCAAGCACTACCTTTCATCGGCGTTTTTCATCAAGTACAGGGACACCGAGTCATCTTTGCTTATCTTTGGCGACTTTGAGAGCGATTTAATCAGCGGCTTGAACCATAACCGGCTCGTGTGGACACACGCGGCGCCATTGGTGGTTTCAGGGGCGTTGAGCGCCGTGGTCCTAGAGTGCTCCAATAGCCACGAGATTCCCGAGAATGAATTATACGGCCATTTGACTCCACGCCACGTGATACACGAGTTGATGCAGTTGCAGGACGAGTGCCGAAAACTTGCTCCGCATAGGTTGCTCCCGCTTGCGGGGTTGAATGTGTTGGTGAACCACGTGAAGGAACCGCTTTTTGACAGAATCGAAGAGGTGAAGGACCCGCGGCAGGAGATTCTACGCGAGTTGAATAGGTTGAATGGAGAGGAGCAGCTCGGGATCCAGTTTTCCATCGCCTTGAGCGGGGTGACGGTGGTTGTATAGAAAAGAGGGGCAACCCGTGGTGCTGGTCCCATTCTGTTCTTTTTTTCCTTTATTCAAGTTGTAAATAATATACAAAAAATAAGCGCCTTTTGCCCCTCTTATTCTACTGCACGACATACTCCTCAGAGACAATATTTGAATGCAAGTCAAAGGGCAACGACTCCTCATCTTCCGTATTGGCCACCACGTCGACAACAGAAACGCCGCCAAGGGATACGTCGCTTTCCACCACATCGGTATGCGAGAGCTCAAACTGCAACTCCAAGGGAAACAACGCCTCCTCGTCGCTTGCTGGGATGGTAAACTCAAACGAGCCCTGCGGGTCATCGATGGAGATGGATCCAATGTTGAACACCACCCCGAGTTCTGCCACTTCGTACGAGATGGCATCGTTGCCGTCCTCCGGCAAGTGCACATCGTGCGAGGCCACGGGCACAAGGATCTTGATGTTCTCCACTGCCGCGTGGTTCTGGTGTGCCGCCACAAATTCCGAAGTCAACTCGTACTCGAGCGTCACCTGCGCCACGCCATTCTCGTCCACGCTGAGCCACGCGGTGATGACAATGGGCACCAAAGATGTGTCATCTTGCTTGCCCACGGCCCTCCACCGCAACACCCCCAACGGCTGGTCGTTTGAAGGGAACGTCTTGGACTTGTCTTTGACGGTAATGACGTTGTCGGAGTTGAATAAGGCACGGTCGACGTTGGGGTGCGTCTTGTACTGCTTCTTGTCGCCCGTGGTCTTGACGAGGATCTTGGCGTTAGCCAACTCACTGTCGTTTATTCTCAACTGCAAGTCGCCCTTGACCTCAGACGCGAGTATCGATCCTTCGCGTGTCAATTGCGCCGTCACCTTTTCATTCACGGTGATCAAAATACCGTTGTTGAGCACCTTGGGTGTCTGCACCGCGGGCGAGCCGCTCTTGGAGTAGCCGGGTGTAGACACCTGGGGCGTTTGCTTGTGCGCAAACACGGGCGCGTGCGACGCCAACAAGGGCTCAGAAGAGCCAGCACCAGTAGATCCGGGGAAGGCAGGGGCACCACCGCTGCTAGCGTGGGGCATGGGTCTGGTGCCACCCTTCTTGGCACCCAACTGCAAACCACCACCTCTCACGGGCCGCGACGCCAACGACGAGCCGCCACTAACCGAGTTACCACCATGGTTGGCGGTCTCGACAATGGGGTTGGCCTGGTACGTGGGCTGGTGCGCCTGTACTTGCTGGTATGAGTCGTAACCAAACGACGCGCTGGCACTACTCCCGGCGCCAGGGACCGCCTGCTCCAAGTTGCGTTTGGCCAACTCCTTGCGCTGGATCTCCTTGGCGCGCCTTTTTCTCTCCTCAGTGGCCTCCAACTCCTTGTTGCGCTCAATAATCTCCTGGATTTTCTCCTCGTGCGAGTCCATCTCCAAGAACGTCTGCACTTGGCTCAACGTCAAATTCTCCTTGTACCCCATGTTGATAATCTCGTCAAAGGCGTCGATAATATCGAACGCATTGTCAAAGATCTCGCGCTCGTCTACATTGCGCAACAAGTTGCTCACCGTCGATGCAAACAAGTGCAACGTGTCAATATCCTGTAAGATGTTGGACGTCCGGTTGGTGATCAACACAATGTAAAACTCCTCCAACGGCTGGTACACGTACCGCGCATTCTCGTCCTCGACGCTGGTATGCTGGCTCGACGAGCTCGACACCAAGCTGGGGAAGTTGGCTAATAGGGCCGTGATTCTGTCGCGCGTTATGTCCTTGAATTGTCTCGACAACAACGGCTTGCCGCCACGGGTGCAGATCGACGCAGCTAAAACAACCATGATTTATAAAGGGTCAACGTGTATGAGGAGAGAGCAGGTGTTGCAATTGTAAGGGTGCGGGAAGCTGGAGGGTAGTGGTGAGTATAACAATTATCTGGTGGATACTGCCTCTTTTGTTGGCAAAATGGATGATCTCTTCCAGGAAAGTGGTTTCTTGGGCCGGTACGCTTCAGGGCGGTGTGGTTGAGAGTTGACTTGTCCTCGCCGTTGTTGTCGATTCGATGAAAAATCCCAGGCGAAAAAAATGGCAAGCAAAAAAATCCTGGTGCGTGTCATTTGAGTCACGTGGCCAGAGTGTGTATCCAACTTGGCTTGAATAAGAATCAAATCAGAGTGGGGAGGTGATTATCAATTGAAAGTAAAAACTACAGACACATCATGCAATTAAACAAAGAGCAAGAGGGTGTGCTCATCTCCTACTCCAAAATGTAAAGACCTGAGGTCTTTGTAAAGGAACGTTACAGTTGTGCTTGTATCAGCCTGTGATTGCCATTGCTACTTCCCGTTCAGTTTGTAAGCGGGGATATAGCTTTAAGTTCTCTGAGTATCATCCGAGAAGTGCTCCAAAGACAGGTACGAGCCTTATCTCACGAGCGACAAGATCCCTGTTGTTAGTAGTTTTCCGCAAATTCAGAGAACCGCATTTCACTCTCAGTCCAAGTACGGGGCATGGTGGTTGATTATTTTCAGTAATGGGAAGGGAGGGGAAGTAAAGGAGAGAGAGGGAATTGGTGCGTAGGTAGTCACTATCTCCGTACAAGCAGAGGTCCTTTCGGCAAAGGGGCTAATTAGAGCAACTTTAAATCAGTTTCGGTCTGTTGGGGAGGAGCATCAGGGTTGTAGTGCTCTCGGGGGGACCAATTTTCCCCTCACCTTCAAGTTCAAAAGCAAGAGCTCCTTAGTACAATTGCTCACCAAATATCTTATCCAACTGGCACTAGAAAGAGGAAACGTTAGTTGTGGGGAAGCACAGAGATGTTGCAATGTTTGGCGTACTAGTATATCTGGAGCGATGGTTGTGGTGAACCGCTCCTGTCGGTCCCTGCTGGTGCTGAGAACAAATTCATTGAGGGTGCCGCGCTGGAGCACGGTACAGGCCTGGAAGTACGAGAGCCCACACTCACACAAGAACGTGGTTTCTTTGATGTTGCTGGAGCCTTTTGTTGCTGATTCCATCATATTTTTGGGACCTTCCTGCTTTATGATGCGGGTGAGCCATAGCAAGGCGCCATCGCCTGGGCCTGGTGGTACTATAATCAACTTGATGTTCAACGACATGCACACCAACTGGACTTTCTGCAACTTATCCCCGCCATAGGTCAAGAAACTCTCGGAGTTGAGAAGCACCACAAAATAGAGTGTGTGGAAGTATCGCTTTATGACGAGCAACTCCAGGAGGATCAAGAACTCGTGGTTGGTGTCCGCCTGGAGCAAGTAGTCTGAGGAGGAAACGTACATCCCGGCGCTGTCGTTGATGACAATGTCGGCAGCGTGTGGGAGGCGCACCTCCATCACGCGGATGCGGTCCATGAGCTGCTTGGCAGTGTGGCAGTACTTGTCAAAGAACGTTTGGTTCAAGAGGATGCATTCATCGGGGTTGAAAGTAGTAGTCTCGGGAGGGAAAAACTTCACGAAAGCAAACAAGTTCTCGTCGGCTGCCACCTCTGTCTTGTCAACAGGTACGGCCTCGGTGACTACCTCATCCTGTACCTCTGCTGCTGGCCCTAGTAGTGGGAGCATGGCTAACGCCGGTGGTAGCTCAGTCGTCTTTCCAGGAAACCGTCTTTTCTTTCTCCGCGCCACAAGCATGTCGAGCTCGTCGGGGTGGTTAACACGAGGATGTGCGGTTGTTGCGGGGATGCTTCCCCATGTCGGAGCAGGAGGAGTAGCAAGCCTCTTTACCTTACCCTCTCCACCGCTGGCACCAGTGTTACTAGTCACTGTTGGTGGAGGAGGTTGCGCGGTGAACTGAGGATCAGCCACCTCCCTAATCTCGCTCTCCACCAATCCAGCCACGTCCATACAGAACGGGTTCCAGCTCATGCTGTGTGTCTGGTGGTACTGGGATATCTCCCACTTGTGAGTGTTCCAATGTTTGGGTGCATTTGCGGCAATAATATCATGGGGCAGCGGTTTGGGGGGCATGGGGAATCTCGTCACCGGGTCCACAAAGTACTTGGCGCTTTCTGTGATGCGATCGTGGCCGAGTATCAAGTCATGGATGTGGTCACAATTGATATCAACGATGATGCACCTGGTTTCCCATGGGGGGAAGCAGATGGGCAGTAGGGCAGTGCTGGCATGTATGGGGAAGAGGAACTCGCGTGGCACCTGGTAGTCATGTACGCGATTCATCTGCTTGTGCAAGGTGAGCACGGGTAGGTGGGTAAAAGCAGAGCTGGTTTCCTCTTTTTCCTCCTCGCCAACAAGCTGAAACAAGTTAATGGAGTTGGGATACTCCCACCGGATGTTAAAGATCCCATCACGTGGTGTCCAAGCAGGGTTGTTGAGGATATGGGGCACCAGAACGTGGTAGGAAACGCATGGCCAGGGCGTGGGTATAGCTTGGGGAGCTGGAGCATCCTCAGTATGTACGTTCTCCTCCACCGGCTGCATAATGGTGCAGGAGAACTCGGCTATCGGTTCTGGCAGATGCATTGTCGTAGTGGCAGATGCAAATCGAAGTTTTGCAACCCACTCTTCCCATCCTTCTTCCCCACTACTCTTGGCGCTCATCATCTCTGGAGGACAGGTGAAGTACTTTGTGGGAGTGGGCCGGTACCGGAAAACAGGGTGAGGTTCCACAATGACTGGCTTGACAAGGAGCAAGCGGTGGAGACGGATGGACGTGGGCTGGTCTAACCGGAACTTTTCTAGGCTTAGCCACCACGGGGTGGAGGGAACTGACAAAGGCGGGGCCGGCATGGGTATGGAGCATAACGCGCTCATTTTGGCACTCACGATGTCATCAAACAGGGGATGCTGCGGCATTTGGATGGTGTGCGGGGGAGGGGGAAGGGGGAGTTGTTGTTGCCTTACGGTTTGCTAAAGCACAATGCTGTCTCCGTCAAGATCTTTACAACCACACTGATGAGAGGGAAAAAAAGAATGGGGAAATCGCGCTCGTCCTAATACATGCGAAAGGGGCAGCCGTGTAGATCTACTAGACGACCTCTACAAGTGTACGTAAAAAGACACAGTATCCATCAACCTCATTCCATCTCTGCTGTTTGCATTCCTTGTTTCAAAAACCGAGCCACTTTCTATGTTCGCTACAGATGATGGCGCGCCTTGCCCACTTCCTGCCTTTCGTCTTCATTCCCCTTCCCTCTTACAGCTTATGCTGCGGGTTATTCCTGCAGCACCCCTTTACTTTTATTCCTATTCGAAACAAATTGTTTTCCGTGACGGTGTGGCGTTTATTTCTCTCCACACTCGCCCCTGGTGTCTCCCAATTGATGCGTGTGGCTTTCCCTCTTGTCTCTTCTTCCTTCTGATGCTCTGCCAAAAATGCAAGAGAGAACATGTGACGTAATTGTACAGCACAAAACACAAAATGTAAACACAAAATGGCAACCACCAGCGAGAAGAAAGAAAAATTCATGCTACACTTTTCGCTTCCAGGTACACCAACACACCAGGATCTTGCAGGCTTGTTTCAGAGTGTGTCACAGGAGGAGGCGTGTATCCTCCCGTAAGGGGAAGAAAGCACTATATATGCATATACCGCTGATCTTGTTTTTATCTGAACTCAAGAATGTAACAATATGTGTCGTGTGGATGTGCATATTCTGACATACAAGTGCCCCTTACATTCCGCCCTGTAACAGCCACCACACGCTCACTCTGTCCCACCATACAAAAAAAGTTTGTATACAATTGTGACGTGAAACAAGAAAAAAAGGACAATAGGGTTTTGAGGGTTTCACATAACTGCGCATTCACTGCACTCCCATGTTATATTATTACTCGGGAAGATGTGATGAAGCATAAGAACAGGAGCCAATCCTGCTTTCTTGAGAAAGCCCCCTTTTTCTAAAATCTCCCCAACCAAGTAGTGCTTCTACTTATAGCTATAGCCTTACCACTTTATAGCCACCTCCTACACATACACTACATACCACCATGTCTAACTCGATAACCGGTATTTTTGTCGACGTCTCCGCAACCAGCTATACGCCCTTTGCCACGCCCACCCTTACAGACTTGCACCTCGCCACCAGGCTAAACAACGCCAATGCTGCCTCGGCCTCTGCCTCGGCCGCGGGCATCGTGGTTGATGGCGACGATTCTCACATCCAGACGGTGACATTGTCAACGATAACGTCAACGTCGTCGGGGCCTTCGGTGACAGCATCCTCGGCCGCGAGCAGGGCGAGCCACGCCGTCAATGTTAAGGGGACCAAGTACGCCTTGCTCCTCTCAGCCTTAGGCGTCTTTTCGTTTATTGTCTCGTTGTAGGCAAAGTTCACACACCCTCATACCCATGAAGTAAATGAGATGAAGCGCTATGTCCAGCTTGGAGAGAGGAGAAGTTCTTCCCTGCCCTCTCGCTTTTTTCAGTTCCACTAACAGTCCTTTTTGTTTCCCTATTTAGTTCAGTATAGCAAAATGATACCTTTTGATAATACTAGGTGGATAGCAGTACGAAGTACTGCACCTGTCTATATGACGTGTAATTGTCGTCTTACATCGCCCGGATGGTGCGTATAAAGTCATTCTCGTAGCCGACATTGACATATGTCACTATCAAAATGCCGGCGCGCGCATCTTTTCCAAGCAATGTGTCCAAGATCTCCTGTTTAGTGCCGAACAATTTGTGCTGCACCTTGGAGATGTAGGCAAGTACCAACTTGAGCACCACGTCGTCATCTCGTGCGAGGAGCGCCACGTCCAACACCCGCTGTGCCACCTCGAAGTTAAACAAGTGACAGCACAAGCTAAGCACCAACGTGGGGAGGTAGTCAAACGTGTCGACGCCCCGCACCCGCAAGTGCGTGTAGAGTTGGTCAAACTTTTGCTTGAGCTGCTTCTCAAACTTGAGCACCACGTAGTTGTCCACGGCGCCCTTGATTACCGGCTGCACCTCGGCGGCAGCGGTGTTGTATGCAAGCACCATACTCGGCAACTTTGACTCGAGGAGCTGCACCATGCTCACGAGAACCTTGTAGCTGTTACGGTTGCTAAAGTAAAACAAGCTCGCGAGGTGACACATCCCGGGAAAGTACACGCGCACGGGGTCTGCCCGGGTCTGCCGCGCAAGGTAGATGATGGACGACACCACTACCTTGACAAGCTTGGCCATGTGCTGCGGGTCCTGGAAAAAGTTGGTGTCCGGAAACACGTCGAGCATGTCCAACTCTACCTGCTTGTACACCGCATGCCAGCTGGCAAGCTTGGCACCCAAGACGTTGGCGGCGGCGGCTTCTGCGGCGGCTGGCAGCAGCGGCGCAAGGCGGCTGAGGTACACCACCTTGGACTGGATAATCAAAAACTGGTCAAAGTGGTGCTCACAAAAGGACTCTGTGAACTTGGTGCCCATCTTCAACGCGTTCACCTTCCACCACACGCGGCCGCGCATGTCGGGGGAAATACCACGCCAGCACGGCTCGCTAATTTTCTTCCAGGGGATATCCTGGTACAGCTTTGCACTCAACGCCGCTTCCCACGCCTTGGTGTCGTTCTGGCGTTGCTTGTTCAATTTGTGGAGCTCTGCTAACCGTTTCTGTTGCGTCTGCGACTCCTTCTGTAAAGCATTGTATAGTATATCCTCTGACTCCTTTTGGTGCTTTTGTCTCTCAAACGACGACTTGGGTGGGAGCCAGGTGGGGCGCGTGAACGTGCGGTACTTGTCCTGCATGGGGGACGCCGTCTTTGGTGGAGAAGCCGCTGCAAATGATCCCTGCCGCACGGGCAAGGGAGGCAATTCCTTCAGACTAACAGGCGACAGCGTCGCTTTCATAGACGGCACGGACCCATTAATCTTTTTGAAATTCGACAACATCCTCCGTTTCTGAAAACTCTCGTCGTAGATCTGAGCCGCCTCGTCCTTATTGCATAACACCGTCAACTCTTGTGCGTCCTTGGACATGCGGTTGAAATTATCGTAGCTGGCATTCATGCTGTTTAGCTTGAGCAGAAACGAGTCGTCGCCCCAAGAGGAAACGCTAGTATTGACGCTGCCGCCAACACTCTCGTTGACACTCATGTGCGATATTATGCTCGACGTCCGCGTGGAGTCGGTGCAAAAGGAAAAGTTGCGTGGCTGGTTGTCAAACACAAACTTTTGCTTCTGATGTAGGCTGTCGAGCTCCTGTGAAAAGGGGACATTGTACAAAAAGTCGTCGTCCACCTCCTCGTCTTGGTCGTCAAGAGCGGGCAGCCTGTTTTGGTTCTTGCTGATACCCATTGCCCCAATATGCGTGTCATTCGACTTGAACTGAGCAATAGTGTTGTTAATGTTGGTCTTTCTCAACTTCAACCGCTGCGAGGGCGTGAGGTGCGAGGGAAGCCGGTTGACCTGAATCACGTACTGTTGCGACTGGGTGGACTTGGTGCTGTGCGCCGATGACACCGTCAACTGCCGCTGGAGTGGCGAGGGGGTAAACACCTGCTGATGGTTGTAGTAGGGGCCGTGTGTGCTTCCTGATGCAAGGTCAATCTCTTGTAGGTTGTCGTCGGGGGCCATCATGAGGATCTTCAATGCGGGAAAGTCAAAAGGGAGCTGGAGCGATGTGAAAGGGCTCCGTGGGATTGCTTATGGGATGGTACTGTGATAAGTAAACGAGTGTGGTTGGCGTTACCTGTGTTGTTGCCTGTGAAGTTGTTGCTTGTAAAATTGTTGCTTGTAAAGTTGTTGCCCGTTGTTGATGTGGGCAAATGCGAACTATTCTTTTTTTAGAACCGTCTCTGGGTACTAATCAGGGAGGGAGCAGGAGGGAAAAAGGAACGAAAAAGTTTTGTATGGGAGAAACGACCAGGCTTATAAGAGATACGACTGGTTCTGAATGGAGGACAGACACGTAAAGATAAACACCGGGAACAAGGGGGGGACAAGGATATGAGGCGTTGGGAATATTTGGTAGATGGTTTCCGGTGTATTGTGAAAGACGACCCGCGGTTCTGTTCATCATCCACATCTGCGCACAATTCCACCAATGGTTTGTATTGTCTCCTTCCATTTCCCTCCCATATCCGGCACAAAGACACGAAAAAAAAGAATAATATGACAAAGAAGAAATACAATAAATTAGGCTTTCCTTGTAGTGGAGTAGACGCAAGAGCAAAAGGGGACGGGTTGGAAATAAGAGCCGGGCACATGGGAGGACAGAGAAACCACGAGGGCGCGACGATTGGGGGTAGCCGAAGTGGTGACAGGCCCTTTTTCCTACGCTCCACAACTTCATGCCCTTGTCTTTTCTCGCGGTCGCTTCAAGAAAAGAAAATGCTGAGCGGCGCCAATGCAAAGTGATGGGTTTGTTACAAGACAAAAAGAAACCTCTATGTCACCCCCCTGGATAAACCTAAATGTTCTTCTCCGTTTCCCCCTCCTCACCCCCTTGATTTTGCCTAATCAGTGCTATAATTCCATTCTACTGGGCGCCACCACAAAAGTACCGCTTTCTTTCTCACCACGTTTGTTTTTGTTTTCGAAAGGGTCGATCTTTTGTTTATGTTTTTCCTTGACCTAAAGTCGCCTCACTTTTTTCGTGTTGCGCGTCTCGTCACGTGAACGAAAATGAGTCCACATGTGCTGCTACTCTTCCTCCTCTCCCCCTTTACAAACAGATTACACACTCCTTCTCCTTCAGTAACCGCTCTAGACAGTTTACGTGGTAGCCATGTCCGCACTGGAAGAAGATCAAACTGAGGTGGGCAAACTTTCCTGTGTCGGCCGTCACCCAGAGCCGCCGTCGCTCACGGTCTTCCCACGCCAACATATGCTCCTCCAAGTCGTAGCTGTCCCACATCTGCTTGCCGCACGATGCGCACGTCCTGGTCTTGATATCCCACCCTTGTGATATCTGGTCGCGGCGCCGCGTCATGCTTTTGTGGATGTCCCTGTTCAACATCACCATTGAGATCTTGAGCAACTCGCTTTCGTATGAGTACGACACAAACAACTCCTGGAGAATGCCGTGAATGTTGGCCAACGTCGCGAGCTTGGTCTGGCCTGAGTACTCTGCGAGGAACAAGTTGAATATGGTTAAGAGCGACTGCTCCTTGTCGGCCTTGTAGTCGCTCATAGCGCGGAAACAGTCGTGGATGCACGAGTTGATAAATTCGTGAGGACTGCCACCACCACCATCACCGCCATCACCACCACCACTCGCCATCTGTTGCAAGTTTGCCATCTCCACGAGCGCGTGGATCAAGGTGAGCCACAAGTGCTCGCTAAGTGTGACTTTGCCGACAGTCTCTTCGTATGTCTTGGGGTTTTCGCATATCGTCATGGCGTATGAGAGCAACTTTCGAAAGTGTACACGCTCGTCGCTGTCGTTTCCCTCTCCTTTCTCTTTGTCTTTCTGGTTCTTGTCCATTCCTGATGCGATCCTCCCCATGTGCTCGATCAAAGCCGCCTCAGCATCTTCAAACCTGTCCTCGTCGCACAAGAGCAAGGCTTGGGCATCAGTTATATCGTGTTCCTTGAGCACCCGCACCACCTCGTCGCGAACAATCACTCCTTTGTACTTGTCAACAAACGCAAACACGCCTTCAAGGTGGTATTTCGCCAACAATGCCACGTACGGCACGAGAAACGGCTTCACATCCTTGGCGAGCCCCAACAACCTTGTCAAGTAGCTGTACGCCAACTCGTCGGGCAAGCTCGCCGCCTCCTTGTGCAACGCCGGCGCGTACTTTTCCACGAGAAAGATGAACCCATCGTCAAGTGCAAGCCGCGCAAAGTGCTGGCGCACCACCTCGATCAAGCTGAGCCGGTTCACGGCCCGGCTCGATATAAATGCCTGTTCGAGAAGTCTTCCCACATCCGGGTCAACGTCACTGGCGCCCCTACTGTGGTCCCCACTGAAATCCTCGCTTTCCCTCAACGCGAGCTCCAAGGCAGGTGCGTACTTTCCCTGAGACTTGTAGAGGTTGCCAAGGACAGTGAAAAACTTGGCTTCCTCAAGCCTTTCCACAATGTAGTTGTCACCGCTGTTGCCATCGCTGTCTCCCTCACCATCGCCATCATCAAGGTAGAACGGCAATATGCTTTGCAAAGCAAGTTCAGCATCGTCGCGGCACTCAGCGAGTCGACACAGCAACAAGTCGTCCACCACGCGCGCAATCGTGGACTGCGAGAGGCGGATAAACTGCGAGTACTTGGGGTAGTTGCGCCCTACAAAGATCGACAACTGCAAGGTGTCATAGGAGCTAAACGCCTCGGTATTGGCCTCAAATACGTCGAGCAACGCTTCGAGAATGTACTGTCGCGAGCTGTGCTCATTCAAGTACGAGTCCTCGAAAAACTCGTTCAAGGTGGCGAACATCTCAAACGAATCAAACTTGAGAAACGTGTACAAGTACGGGAAGATGGTATCGTCATTAGCCGATGTCACGATGGTACCATCGCGCCGGATACACGCGCTCGAAAAGAGAACGTCGCACACTGCCGTGGTGGCACCAACAGTATTGTAGATGGGTCGGTCTGTAGGGTACTGCCGGCCCGTGAGGATGTACGACATGTACTCGTACGCCAAGAGGTCGGGCGCGGCCACAAACTCCAACAACGGCGTCTCGTAGTCGCCGAGCACAAAGTTCCAGATATAGATTCTGCACTCACGGAGACCAAACTGTCGGCACAACGAGAGTGTCAAGTCAATGTCAAGCGTGGTCACATCCAACGTACACAAAATCTCCGTCAACTCCTCACCCTTGCTATGCAGAGTGTAGTGCCCCACGAGGCGCTTCAACACGGTGGGCGGAAGCGAACGGATCCCACCAGACAAGAGAAAGGGCTCCAACGCTTCAAAGTAGGCGTCAGTATTGTCCAATGTCTCGTAAAGCTCTTCGAGAACGTCGCTGCCGATGCCGATGGATGAGATGATACTCAAGTACACCGAAAGGTACGCGTAGTGGTCGAGCTTCGCCATCGACTCCTTCATGATCTGAATGAGGTACGGCTGGATTAGCTCGGCGCGCGCGCGCTTGTCGCGCGGCAACCCGCTCACGAGCAGGAGTAAACTGCGTTCGCCGTCGGCCAGCAGCGCGTCCAAGTTGTAGAGCGCGTCCGCTAACGCCAATGCCAGAGCATATTCCTCTTTTGCGAGCCGCAATACGAGGGTGTCGGCCCACCCGAGGATCTTGCCAAGAAACACGTTGTGTGCCGCCGAGACGGCCAAGATCCGGTCTTTGACTAAGTGTGTCGAGCACAACAGGAAATCGAGCTCCTCCGACCCCACAAACGCAAGGCCCCTGTCAGTGTCGTGAAATACACGCATGGTGACAATGCCCATCCGCTCAAACACGCACAACACGTCTTTGCGCAACCACACGGCTGCAATAATGGTGCCGCCGTCGCTGGATATGTACCGGCCCGTTTTGCGCACCTGGATCTGCGGCACTTTGGCGTCCTTGTCACGCGCATTGTGGATAACCTCCGCCATCAATGGCGGGATATCATCCATCTGCACCACGGTCAACACGTTGTTCCAGGCGTACGCAAGTTTCCTGCTGCTTGCTTGCCACGCCAAACAGCAGTTATCAGCGGAGGTGGTGGTGCTGTTGGTGGTGCCGTTGTCGCCGTTGTCGCCATTGGCGTTATCTTCCACTTCCACCACATGCTTGCTCCTCCCGATCTTAAAATGCTGCTTGACAAAGGGTATGTGCGAATCATTGAGCGATTTCGTGGACACGATCGTTATTAACTCCTTCGTCATCACCGCCACCACGCCCAAGGCATCGGTGAACTGCCGCTTTTTGCCAAGCGGGAGCTTGGCACACCGCAACACCGTGTACTTGTCGTCAGAAATGCTGGCATCGTTCTTGCCCAAGATCTTCTGCGTGGTCACGTACGTCTTCATGAGCTTCTTAATGCCGTTGTGGAAAAACACGAGCCCTGAGGCGTCCACGCTGATCAACTGGTGCCGTGCAAAAAAGTCCAAGTGCGTAACGCGACAGGTATGGCCCTGGGCATTCTGCGTGAATCGGTGCTTTAGCGTGATGGGGTGGATCGTGTGGTACAACTCGCCGTCAGGGAGGCTCCATATACTGATGGTGCCATCGTCGCAACCCGCGGCCACGTATGACGAGTCGGGTGAAAATGCCACACACGTGAACGCCCCCGGAAACGTATGTTCCACCTGGTTTTTATAGTTGAGGATCGCGAGCGTGTTCCTACTGGCGATGGCGATGTACACACTCGTCGGTAGTACAATCACGGTGTCTTTGGGGGTTGATGCCGCAATCAGGGGAGCATTTATTTCCCATTGCTTCCACTCAAATACGTCGCGGAGCCCGAAGCTGCTGCCATGCCCGGCATATTGCTGGTGCCCTTCTTGGTTCTGGTTCTGGCGCGATCGTAGGGCGAGGCTAGTTCTCGTTACCGACCGGTCATCAAACCGGGTCCGTTTGGGCGAGTCAAAAGCCAGTAGGACGGAGTTGGTGCTGGGAAACGACGGTGATGCTGGTTTTATTGTTACCTGTACCAGTTCAAGGTCCTCCATGGATGTAAATGTGTTTGTGTCTGTGCCTGTGCTTGTGCCTGCTCTTGATGGTTGGCTGCAGTCTGCCTTTAAGAAAGAAGAGAGCATTTATAGGCGCTATAGACAAAAAATGCAGTCCCGGTCGTGCTCTGCACGATCCTTGCTTTGTACTGTTTATTGATTACTTACAGGCTGCGGCTCTAATGCCGACATCTATATACACGTATCCAGAAAGCGGTGGCCGTTTCCCCCTCGCTCACTCACTTCTTGTTTTTCTTACCCTCCTCATTGTTGTTGTTGCTGCTGCCGGTGGTGTTTCCCAAGTTCAAGAATTTGCCCAACACCTTGCCAATCCGCGCGAGCGTCGAAGGGTGTAAGTCGTTCTCGTCATAGCTCTGAGTCACATTGTCCTCTTTCTCGCCAACGTCTGACTGCCAGTCCGAGTAGGTGCGCTTGGCATTTTTATCGTTGAACGCATCGGCAAGTGCCTCTAGCAATGCCGTCTGCGTAGGCGTCTCAGGCACCAACGTCTTTACGTTCAATACCACCTCCAAGTTGCCGCGGTTGTTCAAGTTGCGGTTAATGGGCACCCCGCGCTCGGGGATGGTCAATATGCGGCCACTCTGCACACCAGGGCGTACCTTCAACTTGATGTTCTGCCCGTCTATCGTTGGCACCACAAGCTCGCCGCCAAGCGCCGCCGTCGTCATAAGGATATCCTGCTGGAGCACCAAGTTGTTCTTGTCCCTCTTGAACTTGGGATCGCCCTTGACGCTGATGCGGATAATCAAGTCGCCGTTGCGGGTCTGGTTGTACGCGTCCTTGGTCACAAAGGGGGCGTCGCCAGCGCCGGGGATCCGGATCCGCGACCCATCGGAAATTCCCGCGGGGATCTCCACCGTTTTGGACTTTGCCACCTCCTCCACGCCTTGCCCATGGCAAGTGCTGCACTCGTCGTTCTTAGCAATGGTTACGCCACTGCCCTGGCACGTGGGGCATGTGGAGCTCATGTGAAACCCGCCCATGATGTGTGTAGTCTGACCGGACCCATGGCACGTGGGACAGGTGTTTTTCTTGGCCCCCCTCTTCACCCCACTGCCGCTGCATATGTTGCACGCCTCCACGGCCTTGTAGTTAACGGTCACCTTGGTGCCAAAGATCGAGTCTTTGAACTGAATCGACTTCAACACCTCGATATTGTCGCCCACATGCTCGGTGACAAACGCACTGCGCCCACCGCGCGTACCTCCCGCGCTGGCCCCACCTCTTCCACCAGCAAATGCCTCGCGGAACAAATCCTCAAAGTCGAACCCCATGCCTGCAAAAGGATTGCCCTGGGCTCCACTGGCCCCGCCGCCAAACCCGGCAAATGGGTGGCCCTGGCCGCCACCAGCAAACGGGTTGGCGTTACCGTTGGCATCGAAAGCAGCGCCGCCGTACTTGTCGTACTGGGCCCGCTTCTCTTGGTCGCGCAACAACTCGTACGACTCCTGGATCTTGTGGAACCGCTTTTCGGCATCCTTTTCCTTGTTCACATCGGGATGGCACTTCTTCACGAGGTCGTAGTACGCCTTCTTGATCTGTTTCTGGTCAGCCGACTTGTCGATGCCCAAGGTTTTGTACGGATCAAAGTCGAGCAAGACCCGGCTGCTTGCATGGAAGGCTCTGGCAAATGGCGTAGGAGGAGTGCGGCTACCACAGCAGCGCACGATGCTGCTACCACCACAACTACCACCAATACTAAAGCGGCTGCGGCCAATAATCGTCGTTGGTATTCTCATTGCTCAGTACTGGCACAGTATATCTCAGTGTCGGGTCGTAGCCTGGTATCTGCTTGCGAGCTAGATGGGATTGAAAAAAAAAGTTCCAGGCCTTTCCATATCTTCTACCATGAGAAGGGAAAAATTGAAGCAAAGAAAAAGGGAAAACTAAATGTTTCGCTATGAGAAACCTACTCACGTGACAAAAACCTAGACAGAATGAAAATAGGAGCGAAAAGGGGAGATCACAAGATCGCTATTATATGCCCATTTCATCAATCACCCGTTGCCAGTGTTGGAACGCGGCCCGAAAAAAGCGCACGCCCATGCCCACGTCTTTGTACCCGGCAATGCTTCTGATGGAGTGCATCGACAAGATGGGCATCCCCACGTCGACAATGAGCTTGGCCCCATTGATGCCGCGCTTGCCACTCATGATGGGCCCGATAGTGCCCCCCGAACGCGAGTCGTTCCTGATGTGAAACTGCTGGAGCTTGATCCCCGGCAACTGGCTCACCACCCGTGACAAGAACTCCATCCCGTACGAGTCGCTGAGCACATGGGCGTCGGCGTCAAATTTGATCGAGGGGCCCGTGTTGGGCACTGGGAAGTTTTTGTCCAAGTACACGCCCTTGAAGTTGGGGTTCAACGCGTGGGTGACGTCGGACGAGAGAAACACAGTGTTGGTGGTCAACGTGGCCAATGCTTCCTTGGTGGTGCTGCCTCTGTTGGTATTGTCTGCAACAATGGCAGTCAAAATGTCAAGAAGGAACCCACCGTGCGCTCCCGTCCTAGTGCGGCTCCCAATCTCCTCGTTGTTGGCGAGGTACACGCCGTTGAGCCCCGTGAACTCGTCAATGTTGCCTTCACCAAAAAACTTTTGGCTAAACTCAATCAACCCGTACACTGAGTCAAACGCGCAGAGTCTATCGTCCAAACACCCCGAGTATATAAACTCGTTCGCGACCCCACCACGGTGCGGGTCCTGGACGTCCACCAAGTCCAAGTCAAAGTCGACGATGGACGAAATGGGGACGCCAGCAGCCTGGGAAATGTACCGCAATAACGATAACGAGTGGCGGCCATAGAACTTACTGCGCTTTTCTTCCTCTGTGGGTATGGTTTCGGCCAGCTCATCGCGGTCGTAGCCGCATATGGGCGCCATCTGGGTCTGTGGGTTGTACTTTGAGTCGTCGACGCCAAAGTGCGGCGCCAACTGGGGGATGAATGCCACCGGGTGCGGGTACGAGTTGATCAACTTCCGGCCGATGCTGCCGTCGCTCTGGCGCACGAGCACCGCTCCGGCTAGGCCCAAGTCGCGGTTGAGCCAGAGCTTGTTCAAGCTGCCCGAGTACGGTGCCACCCCGAGCAAGCGGTAGCCGTCGACGCTTAGCGCTAACAGCCCACGCGGATTGAGCTTCACGCTCAAGGCGTCGCAGTGCGTCCCCACAAAACAGCTGCCCCGGGAAGGATGCCACTTGCCGCCAATCACAAATGCCACCAAAGACTGGTCGCCTCGGGATGTGTAGTAAAACCCCGGCAACAAGTTCTCAATGGCGCTGGCTTCGCTCAAGTACTTAAACCCGTTGTTCTCCAACACCGACTTGAAGTGGGTGACCACGTGGTAAGTGGTTGGGTTGCACCGCATAAACTCGATAAAATGCTCGGCATAGCTGTCGTAGTAGGTACGTAACGGGTCCTCTTCAGGGGGGGGCGGCAATAAGGGAGCTGTGGGTGGTGGCTGTGGAGGCGACTGTGATGGCGACTGTGGAGGCGACTGTGATGGCGACTGAGGAAGCACACACAGGGGGTACAGAGGGAGATGAGGAAGCAGAGTGAACAAAAATGTCTGGCTATTCCTCCCCTCACTCTGCTCGTGCCTTTCTTCTTCCTCCTCTTCTCTCAGTGGAGTGGCGCTCATTTCATTGTCGCTGTCCTCACCAGTAAATGTGCTCTGTGGGGTAGCCCTTGGCGTCTCCGATTCTGTCTCCGATGAGTCATCCTCGGTGGTGAAGGAAATTATGCTTGAACTACTACTTATGGTGACAAACGGTTCGTCCGTCTCTTCAATTGCACGGTAGCTCATTGCTGTCTGATGCTTGTTGCTCAGATGCTGCTGTCACGAAAGTGGCTGGTTTTTGTGCCGCACCAAAAATAATGGGGATGGTGGGAACAAGATAAGTAATAGTGGTGCGTGCACGACTTTGACGAGCCGAGGTTTTGGTGGTTATGGTAATGACTGGGCAGTATTAAGTGCAGAGCTACATGCAAGGGACTTGGACTATCCGTTAGTCGGGAGTCTACCTTCCTCAATGATAAACTCTTGCTTCGCCAGCTGACGCATGCGGGGCAATCACTGCCCTGGGAACGTCCTCTGAGTCGAAGGCCGGACTGGAACCATACAAGGAGGCCCTACTCCATAACTCAACTAGCAGAGTCGCCTCCTATCCCCCTGTGGTGACTATCATGTCTCCTTGCCCATCCTTTGCTCGTTTCACTTCCGCCCAGGGTATATGGCTGTGCTCTCACAGTAAAAAAAAGTAAGCTAAACAATAAAAAACACGCGTCTTCCTTTCAACAGCACCAATCGAAAAAGAAAAATACGGGACTCCTTTTTCTTTGCTCAACAACCCTCACCATCCACTTACACCATCCACGATGACACCGATGCAAGCGTCTACGATTGCAGTGCATTGGCACAACGACAACCTGCCGATATACTCGGTGGATTTCCAGTCCCATGGCGACGGGTCGCGCGAAAAGCCGTCAGACCGCTTAGCCACCGCAGGCGGCGACGACAATATCCGCATGTGGAGGCTCCTTGAATCCAATACGGTGGAGTACCTTAGCACGTTACGGAAACACACACAGGCTGTCAACGTAGTACGGTTCAGTCCGCGTGGCGACGTGCTCGCGTCTGCAGGAGATGACGGTACGCTTTTTCTATGGAAATTGAGCGATAGCATCATCAAGGAATTTGGCGCCGGTGGGGGTGACGGCGATGGCGACGACGACGACGATGTGGTCGAGAGCTGGCAGGTCGTGGGCACCTTGCGCTCCTCGGCATCGGAGATCATGGACTTGGCGTGGAACCCCACGGGCGAGTACATTGTCACGGGCTCCATGGACAACTTGTTGCGCGTCTACCAGTTGGATGTGGTTGGCAACAACAAGATCAACGGCAAGTTGATCCACTCGATAAAGCACCACAGCCACTACGTCCAGGGAGTGCACTGGGATCCGCGTGGCCAGTTTATCGTGAGCCAGTCGGCGGATCGCGCCGCGAATGTGTACAAGGTCACGCCCACGGCACCTGCTATCGACGTGAGGCTATTCCACAAATTTGCTAAGCTCAACGCGCACAGCATGTACTACTCCGAGACGCTACAGTCGTTTTTCCGCCGTCTATGCTTTTCTCCCGACGGTGCCTTGTTGCTCACGCCCGCGGGCATGGAGGATGAGACTGTAGGCGAGGGTCCTGTCAAAAACGTGGTCTACGTCTACACGCGCACCAGTCTCGCGCAGTCACCCGTACTCAAGGTAGGCGGGCTCAGCCGGCCTGCAGTGGCCATATCCTTCAGCCCAGTACGGTACGTTCTGGGCTCCACGCAGGTGATGCGGTTGCCGTACAAGATGGTGTTTGCCGTTGCCACGCAAGACAGTGTGCTTGTCTATTCTACCGACACGTTCGAGCCCGTGGGGTACGTTTCCAACTTGCACTACAGTACCATTACTGACTTGCGGTGGGATGTGAATGGGACGCGGATCATTGTGAGCTCAACGGACGGGTTTTGTTCTGTGGTGAGCTTCGATCAAGATGTGTTTGGCGAGAGGTATGTGGAAAAGACAATCACAGTAGAAAACACAGTGGAAAGCACGGTGGAAAGCACAGTGGAAAGCACAGTGGAAAGCACAGTGGAAAGCATAAAGGTGGAAAGCACAGAGGCGGTAAGCACAGAGGCGGTGATCACAGAGACAGTGAGTGCGGATCCAGTGCCGAACCAAGGTGGCGTCGAACCCAAGGAGTCTATACCTGCCACCGCATCTGCAGTGTTCTCTGACGCTGCAGCTAGTCCTACCCCCACCCCTAGTACTAGCCTATCAGTACCATTGAAACCCACCATCGACGCATTTTTCGCCAGGGAGAAAAAGGTCAAGAAGAGAATAGCACCAACATTGATTCAGTAGGGACATATGTACATATTCACTCTCACTAATACAATAGGAGGAGAAACGGCAAATGTCAAGAGTACCAAGGAAGGGTGGTTTCATTCTACAAGTTGATTTCGTTCTTCAACTGCGCAGCCAACCTCTTCCTGGCGTTTATAATCATCTCTTCCCGCTTCTTCTGCATGCCCTCAACCTGCTTGGGATTCTCTGGGTCTATGTTGTACTTCTCCAACAAGTTGGCGGGATTTTTAGTGGTGGCGCCCGGATTGCCGCTCTGGGACGCGGCCGATGGTGGTGGTGGTGGAGGCGGAGTGTAGCCTGGGGGGAACGGCAAGGACCCGAGCTCCATGTACCGGTTGATGGTGACCTCGACGCTCCCCGTCTGCTCCAAGTCGTACCGCACCTGCTCCACGGACAAGCTGGGAGCGACGGTCTGTACCACCTCGATCATGGAGTCAGTCACGGGTCTCCGATTCCTGCGGGTGGTCTGTGTGGGGTTGCCCCGGCCCGACGCTGACGACGTTGGCCCGGCAGAACTGTCGGCTTCAGGCGCCGACGACGTTTGCGTATCGATGTTGAACTCGTTGGTTTGCGGGATCGGGGAGATCAACCACCGCAAAAACACAAACGCCACCGCCAAGGTGGCCACGAATAACACCGTCGAGGGGTCCATTTTGATGATCGATTGTGCACAGGCGTGGGGACAGATGTGAGGGAAGCGCAATCTTGCGTGTGCTCCTATGTCGTCTTGTGTGTGTTTCCTGTGCGATCTTGAGCGGCGGCATTTGTACGTGTGAACCCAGCAAAACTTTTCCTGTGCGCGTTTGTGTGTGACAAGCGCAAAAGAAGCTGAGAATTTTTCACGCATAGTGGTGCACCCACTTTGTGGGTGCATAGAGCGGCAAGAGTGCCACTCTACGGAACGCTCTCCAGTCACATACCGCGGCTTCGGTTGGTGATAGAAGTGGGTGGTTATGGTATTGCCAAAGAGCTAGTTTATGTCACGTGATAACGCCCTTCAGCAGCTAATCCCGTTCCTGGTGGTATCCGTTGTAAAACACAAGGCTTGCAGCCTACTGCATCTCCCTCTGTGTCTCCGACGACGGCAGCTGCAATTGCCGCCCTTGCCGCTCAAACGTTCATTACCACCTCACGGCCACTTACTGTTGAAATCGTGGCCATGTCAGCATTTATATTCCCTGCTGATAAAGGAACGACTAGTTTTTGCCACCACTGCTACTGGACCCACATCCCATCAGAGCCAAGTGATTGCTCTTGAAAATTATGTTGCTCCCTCGTGATGTGCTGTTGCTTTCTGCTTGTTTTTCGCTTAGCTTGTCTGTTTCTTTTGTATTATGATATTGCTTCAATTGGATATAAACGTTTTTCACAGAGTCTTTCCTGTTGTCACATGGTAAGGTTGCCATTGCTACTACTGCTCCATGTCCACCCCTAGTATACGGGTGGCACTTTGTACAAATCGCATGCATGTGGGTTCAAGATACAGTACTTGGGCACCAAGGGCGAAGCGTGGTGGCCCAGGTGCACCAAGTACTCGCGGAAGTTTAAGATCCGCTGCGTCATGTCGTACGTACGGTGGTTGCCCTGGGCATCCTTGTTGCCGCTCCAGGTGAGCTCGGCAAGTGCCGCCGTGCGGGGCCAGATCTTGGAGGTCAACACCTCGGAGTCGGCCTGTTCAGACCAGAGTGCCGCCTCGGCTCCGAGAACGAGCTGGGCCTCGTTCGCGGTCAAGTTGGCGGTAAAGTCGTACTCGTAGATTCGCTGCCACGTTTTGTATGGCGCGCACCAGCTACCACCCTGGCCCAAATTGAAGTCATCGTCGTTGCCGATATACCGCGGGTCGTTGGTGACCCACCCGCCGTAGCCGCAGTCGAGGTACAAGTGGTTGGCCGACGACACCACCACCTTGTATCCGCGCGACGTCAAATTCTTGATATTGCTTTGGTCATTCCACGACTGGAAGGTGATGTTGCGTGGTAAGTTGGCTACTGCTCCGGGCGACATCAACACGTCCTCCCACATCATCAACCCCCGGCCTTGCACGCCAAAGTAAATGGGCAACGCCTGGTCAATGTAGTGCTGGGTGATGTCGCTCAACGTCTGGCCGCCCTTGTACCACAGTTTGGGAAAGCATGCCGCCTGCAACTCGTCATTTCCCACGTGAAACACGCTGTCGGTGAAGATCTGGCTCAACTCGTGGTATACGTTGGCGATGATGTCGTAGGTCTTGCTCGACATGACGTTCAATTGGCCCGCGGGCGGCTCAGAGGCTGCGTCGGTCCAGAAGCTGGGGTTGGCACACTCCACCACCGTAGGATCGACCTGACGCCACCCAGCGCGCGCGTGCCCGGGCATGTCAACCTCGGGCACCACGCGCACTCCCCTGGCGCGCGCATACGCCACCACCCCTGCCAAGTTCGCTTTCGAATATACCTCCTTGGAAGAGTAGGCGTCGTTGATCATCTCGGGGTAGCTCTCGAGGGCCACAGGCCAGCTCTGTGAGTCCACGAGGTGCCAGTGCAAGGTGTTCATTTTGGCCAAGGCCATAATGTCGATCTGTTCAAGCACGGACTCAACGCTCAAGAAGTTGCGCCCGGAATCGATCATCAACCCGCGGTGCGGGTAGTTGGGCTTGTCTTGGATAGATACCGACAGCTCAATGGTGAACTGGTCCTCGCGGAACACTACCAACTGTTGGAGCGTGGTCAAGGCATGCAACGCGCCCCACGCCGTCTGGGCGGAAATGGCGATGCCCGCGGGCGTCACTTGCAATAGGTACGACTCATCCACGCCTAACTGCAAGTCAGCATCGGGGTCAATAATTGCAATGGTAACAACGACAGAACCCAATACTGCGGCAGGAGAGGGCGCGGCATTGACAACGGTGGTTGTGTTCGTGGCAGTAGCACCCGGCACAGGGTCCTCGGGGAACGCGATGGGGTTCCATTTGGTTGTAAGTACCGTGTCTACCATTCGGTAGAAGGCGTCAACCACAACAGGGTGCGTCACGTTTGTTGTCAACACCCTGAAATCAATGACAATGGGCGCATCGTTGGACCACGTTAATGTCTGGGGCTCAGGCAAGGGGTCCACCTTGGTGGCACAAATGCCCTTCAAAAGAAAGAAAAAACAGGCAAGGAGTAGCAGCAACAACATAAATAATAGGTAAATACAAGCGATACTTTACAATTGAGCAAAAATTGTGTGCCGTGGGCGAGGGTGTGGTTGTTTACCTTTGTTGATGTTATTGGTGATAAAAACGATTTGCTATCAACAGTAATCACGTGATTGTATGAGGAACCAGCAAGCATAAGTGTGGTTAAGGGGGAGGCGTTTCTACCCCTTTTATGCCTGCTCCTTCCCCTCAAAGAAATCTTGTCCTCACCCATCCACCCCACTATCTCCTCACGGAAATTGTACCATCCACCAGCGTAGTGGGCCCGGAAAGATGGTTTTTTGCATTAGCTCTTTTGTTATCGCCCTTATCTTCTCCGGGTATCTTTGTGTGGTTGTGGAGACGTGGAGATCTCGGATGGAACCCAATTGCAGAGACATACAACTGCGGGTACTATCTACACCCGCATGATTGTTCTCCACGATGCAACCTCCTTACAAACATGTTGCGAAACGCTTGACCAGGGGGGAGAGGGAAGAGGGATAGTGTGGAGTTGGGATTGGGGAAGGGTATCAAAGTCTGCGCATCGTTGTTTGACTGGTCTCTCCAGTCCCAGTCCCCCAAAAAGCGCCAATGCAACCTTATTGCAATAAGGAGGGAACCCCAGCAATGCTCCTTTTTGTGCCGTGTGCTTTTAGTTTGCGACACAATGTGGGAGAGCGGAAAATTGCGCGCGAGCAGAAATTGCAAGATAAACAAAACGTAAATGGTAGCGGAAGCAACTTTGTGGGGAAGGCCATCCAGCACGTCCTCATTTCTCAACTGCAATGTTAGTATTCTACTCTTATTAATTGGGTGAGGTGTGCTCATTGAAGGATGTGGTACTTTTCTCGTCCTATGTTCCGCCAATTTTTCTGTAAAATTTTGCTAATTTCTCAATAAATCAGTGATGCTTCAATTTATGAGCAAACACACAAGTTAACACCCTGCAATACATAATCGTCGATAAACTACATACCACCATACAGTGAAAACCATGTGCGAAATGTCTAGTAAAAGGGTACAAAAAGAACAATACATAAAAACCAGTTGTATGTGTATGTGCGTGAGTGGGTCCTGCGAAACAACAAAAATAAACCATAAGCAACGGAGACATCAAAAAACGTAGTCAAAAACGTAGCCAAAAAAAACATTGCAAACCAAACTATCAATCTCCCATATCCTCTTCCTCATCTCCCCTCATCTCCTCCCCATATCCTTTATATTATCTCCTTGGGAATCAACCCATGAGAGCCCACGCTAAACTCCTTCAAAAAGTGATTGGGCAATTTCGTCAAGGCCAAGTCGGGCAAGTTCATTCCCGTGCTCTCCTTGAACGAACCCTTCTTGTTCAATGACGAGAGCGTGGCCGACGACGATACTGCGCTCGCGAGCATCTCGCCATTGGGGCCACCGTACTTTACCACGCGCAAGTACATCATGCTCAAAGGCGAGAGCGTGGTTGGCTTGACCAATGTCTTGTTGAACCACGTGTCATCCATCGTCAACGGCTTGATGCACCGCAAGCAATTGCGGAAATGCTTGCGCTTGCTGATGGGCTTATCGAGCGGGGGGTTCCACTTGTAGTCTGAGTCGTTGGAGAAGCTAAGCGAGTGCGCGTGACGAGGGAATGCGTCAATGGTCTCGTAGAACGCATCGACAGTGTCGTCATTGCCATCACCTTCGCCGTTGCTGTAACCAGCGTGTACGCTCGCTGCATCGCCATTAATACTGACAAATGTATCGGCGCGCGACCGTCGCAACACCTCATTGAACTCCTCGTCGTACTCGTCGTCTTCTTCTTCCTCTTCCTCATCGTCGTAAACATCGTGGTCGCTGTACTCGCCAGACACCTCCACATCTCTGTTGGCCTCTAGCGGCACCTGCTCATCAAGCTGATTCTGCTCATCAGCCTGGTCTTGGTCTTGATCTTGCTCCAGCGCCATGACAACAATGTCTTGGCGCTCCATCCCACAGCCAGGAATCGACAAGTCAGGCACAGAGTTCGATCTCACAACTGCAATCAGCTGCACCGACATTGTCAAGTCCATTCTGACCGCGCCGCTCTTCAGCATCGATGTCGAGAACTTTGACTTTAACTTCGAAAGCCGGCCCTTGAACTTATGCGGGTCCGATGCCGACCGCAACCGCGAGATCGTTGCCGATGAGTTGAGGGCGTGGTTGATCGTACTCACTGCGGAGACAGACGAGCTGCTAGCGGTGATTCCACTTCCACTTCCACTGCCACTGCCACTGTGATGTCTTCTGCGTCTTCTCCTAGGAACGGTCCTATATTTCGGCATGTCGCGCTCGGCAATGTCGAGCGACACGTCTTTGCCCACACTCACCAGCAAGTTCCAGTCAATCAAATCCTGGGTGGTGGCAAAGTTGAGCAACATCTGCTCGCTCTCGATGCGGAGCCGCAACACGTTGGCACGCTTCTTATAGTCGATGGCCAACCCGACGCGCGCGTGCTGCAACGAGTACGACCGCACAAGCCCACGCCGGTCGTCAAGCAACCCCAACTTCTTGACCTTCTTGTAAAACTGAATGTCGCGCTGACTGGCAAACGGGGTGGTCAAGTGGGGCGGCGAGAGCTCGTCCAAGTGCGCCGTCTGGAAGTTCAAGAGCTGCGTCTCAAACGTGGCCGGAAGGTGGTAAAAATTCAACTGGGTCGAGTTGATCTCGATGATGCAGTATTTCCACAGCCGTGAGTTGGCCATCTCGTAGGGGGTGACCCACTCCACCTTGCGCGCTACAACGCCGACGCGGTAGATGGCAGGGGAATAGCTTGGCGGCTGGGGCAAGTGTAGCGACAGTCGCGACAGCATCTGCGAGAGCGGCACCAGCTGTGGTACCAGATGCCGCAGCTGGTACGCCACACTATAGTCAGTACAACCAACATCCTCACGGTCCAACACGGGGAACCGGGGACAGCCACCAGGGGGCAAGGTACTGTAGTCTGGGGGAAACACCGGGTTGGGCTCGATCAACTGCAAAAAATCGTCGCTGACGTTGCTCTTGGCAGAGAAGGAGAGTGCTGGTGTGGGTGGGGTGGGCGGTCTTGCATGCGATAAGGACAAGTCGTCCTCGGATGAAGACGAGGATATACTAGGAGAGCGGTTGTGGGCGCCGCTGTTGTGGACACCACTATTGCTACTGCCACCGACTTGTGGCTGGCGGGTAACGGTTATGGGCATCATGGGCTGGCTGTGAATGGTTGTAGGTATACCAGATCCGAAAAAAGGATAACGCTGCAGCTGGACGCTCATACTGGCATGAGTGGAAAAGGGTAGTAGTGGTCCTAGTGGTGGTAGTAGTGGTGATCTGAAAATGACAAGAAGACAAGCAAGCGATATACCCAATACCAAGAAAAAAAGCTGGTTACTTTTTGGGAGTGATGGTCAAGGAGGGAAAAGGAAGGATGTGATTGTGGTTGATGGTTGCTGGAAATGGAACTGCAGGTGCAAGTTTTCTTCCTTTTCTTATTCTCCTGTGTGTGTCGCTCTCTCCTATTTTTTTTTCTTGGGGGACAAAAAAAGAGTTACCCCTAATCTTTTGATCTAGTGGGAATATGGAGGAAAAGTGTCACGGGTTCAGTTCCTGTTTCTCGCCGGGAAGGTAAAATTCAGAAAGCACCTGGATTTTTCACCTCTTTTTTTGTTATTATTACTATTATCGCTTCCCGGATGTATGTATGTGTTTGTTGTGGGTATGTGTCTTATGGTGCTCTGTGTGGTGTCTGATTGGAGTTCTCTTTTGGGCGGCGATAAAAAGCAGAGCCAAAAAGGAAGAAACTGTGGTGTTCTTTGACACAGCAAGTTTTTGGTTTTCAGGAGAAAAAGATTATATGGTTGCTGCAGATGAGCCTATAAACCTTCCTCTCAGCTGTATGTGATTACGTTGGCATGCATCTGTGCCTCCATGTAGTGTCCTCATATATATACACATAGCTAGCAAGTGTTCGTGCTCTGACCCTGCTGACAAAACAATAGTTAAAAGGATAGCCATTTTCTCGGGTCGGACACAAAGAGAGAGAAAGAAAGTAAGGAGGGGTGAAGTTGTGACCTTTTTTTTGCCTTTTCCTTTCCCATGTCTTCCGGCTGGACAGCTTAGCGCCGAATGGTTTCTTATCCGCGGGAAATAGGGGAGGCAATAAGCACAAGGTCTACATGCGTAGGACGGGAGAGAAAAGAAACGGCCAATCATCGGATTGCACAGCGGACCGTAACCCTCGGTGGGAAACAGTGCGGTGTTCATGGCATGGCGGTTCGTCACGCGTCGTCGCCGTCACCAGCATCAACAACTCTCCATCTCTCCAATCCCCATCGCGCCCGACTTTGGCCAGTGCTCATCTCCACCCGTTCCATTTCTTTTGCATGACACTGGCGGGGGGAGACAAACCGTTTCAGGTGCAGGCTCGGATGCACGGATCGGAGGAAGGAGATAGTCAAGCAAAGAGGGAGGGGGACAGAGAGAGGCGGAGGGAGGCAACAGCCGATCCAGAAGAAGAAATCCAGGTAGGACCACTTCTGCTTAAGGAAGCACAATTTCGCCTTTCGTGTGCGAGGCACACCTCTTCCTGTCTCTTCTTACCAAGGAAAAAAAGGTAGGAATAATCTCTACCCCTATATTGTGTTGGTCCATATGCAGTCCCTATCTTAGTGTCTGCCTGTGTGTGTTTGAGTGTCGTAAACTTACATCACAAGACAATTCTTGCAATAAGAATCAACACGTGCTGAGGGGAGCAGAGACAGCACATTCAGCATAGCCTCTAGCCGAGCGGGGTATACCCAGAGGGCTTTGCTCTTTCTTCATTGGTCTGAGAGGCTGATCTGATCCAGCCTGCTCCCGCCGTGGTTAGATGGAAAGTGTGACCGTGCCCATGGTGGAGTTAACCCCGTGCGCATGGCCTTCTCAAGCTAGGAAAGGGGGCTTCGACAGTCGGGCCGGTCTGGCCCTATTTGTATATAGACGCCACAGTCTACTACAGAGGAGCAAAAAAAGAAAAGCACACAACAAGGCGGCATATTTTCAGTAAAAGGTCGTGTTGTGTCACAAAAGTTGAGCAAGGAGTCGGAAGAGAAACGGTCATTCTGATTGGAGATGGCGGGGTTGAACTGCACAATGGTAGGCTCCATAATGGTTACCGGTGGGTGGAGACACAGGCGTAGTGTTGCTGTAACAGTTAGAGGAGGGGAAGAGCTGGTGCCATTGCGATTATACTGTCTCCTCTTTTCCCTTCTTTTTTTCCTCTTCGCCTCTATTTGTGTGCACATACAGTAATTTTCCCTCTACTTAATCTTTGCAACCAAGAACACACCGCCCGCCCCAGTCGCCTCACCACATGATCAGAAGAAGAAAGAGCTGGCGTCGGGGACTGTCGCTTGACGACATATCCAACCAGTCAACCCACAGCGGCACCAGCGTTCAGAAGATCCCTGTGTTGCGGAGAAGAGCCAGCATGATGTTTGGGATGAGAAAGCCGGTTGCTGTCACCACAGACGCAGAGGCGGAGGCGGAAGCGGAGACGGAGGAGCCAGCACCAGAACAAGAACCAGAGTCATCGTCAGAGCCAGTTCCAGAGGAGAGTGTGCCTGCACCCTTGGCTGTTACCGCCAGTCACGCCAGTATCCAGCGTCAGCATCAGCCACAAAGACTCCAGATAACCAAGAAGAAGAGCTGGTGGTTTGGAAGGGACGTTGGTGCCGTTAGTGTCGTTGCCGCCCCTGTTGTTTCTGATCTTGCACCTGCGCCGACTGTTACAGATCCTGTTGGTGTGGCCCTCCCCAAGCCTCCCAGAAAGGGTTGGTTTCTGCGCCAGAGAAAGGAGCTGGACTCCAAGCTCAATCCACCCACGCTTACGCTTTCTCTCAGCTCAGTACCACTCGACGTGCTCTCATCGGAGTCCATCACCGACACCGACAACTCGCGCGCTATCGCCATGTTGCGCAAGCTCGAGAGCGACGACCACATGCCCATTGTGTTTGGCAACTACGCGGGCGAGCCAATGTACAAACGGTTTGTCGAGAACCCGCTGTTGTTCCTCTGCCAGATTGACAAGTACCGCATGTTTGATGCGTTCGAAGCCAACACCTACGACACATGGACCATCTGGATCCACGAGGGCGCCAAGAAGAAAATTGCTGGAGTGGTGGAGAGCAGCGGTGACTTTGACCACTTTGTGGGCACTTTTAACTACACTAAGGTGCACTTGATGCGTGGTAGTTTGGTGGTTCGATTCTCTCTGATGAAGAATGGCTACTTCCTCAAGCTCAAAATGGAAAACAGCGGGGCCACAAACCACTGGCGTCACCCTCAACCGCCGCCAGGTGAGAGGGAAGAAGAAGAGCAGCTGAAAGGAACATGTCTAGGGGTAGATCCCGGGGTCAACTTGTTTATCAAGTGCTGCAAACACGCCGTGTTCAATGTTGTCCCAACCCCGGGGATCACTATCAATGTGTGTGGCCTCTCGTACGCCGAGAAAGCCACCTTCTCCCAGGTGACCTTGTGGATCCACCCCATCTTGAACATGTCGTTTGACATTGTGGGCCAGGTGGTATTGTTACTTAAACTGATTAAGGTGATGCACCCCCAGTTGGGCAAGATCACCTTGATCGACGCCAATAACGAGTCGCGTACTGTTATTGACAAAGGGTTGGTCCTCGAGTGACAAAGTATCTTCAGGGCAACTAGTTGCAAAAAATTCCACAGGAAAAAATGGAGGCAGAAATCACAAAAAATAGTGTGCACATAAATATCTAGAGAATTGTCATGTTTGTAAACAACCCATCACGCCCTCATATACACCACCACGGTCTCTACTTTTCCTCCATTTCAGTGGGACAAAACCATTACAATTACTCCTCCTCTCAGTTTTTTGTCTTTGAAATGCAGTACCGGTTCCTTTCCCGCTGGAGGAAACACAGGAAGGGCGATCTGGCGGCTAATCAGGACAACGATTGCCAGATCCAAGTCTTACCACCCGTGATAGAACTCAACAAGTTGATATATGGTCTTGAGCGACTCAAGGCACAGACCCGGGCAAACACTTTTGAGCTCACGCATGGTGAATTCCTTACCTTTGAACGGGAAAACAAATTCGAGTACATGCATTCCTTGTTTGTGGAGGAGCAATATAAAGAGGATTTCCATGAGCATAACCACCAGGATATCAGGTTAAGTACCGCTCGCTTCCCCCAAACTACCACTTTAGCGTTCACTTACGAAAGTCCCATCGTTCCTAGCCCGCATGCCTTTTCTTGCTTTTAGAGTTGGCTACAACAAGCAAAAACTTTTATGTATCCTTCTATGTACTTCTATTGGTTCTCCCTTGGTTACAATTTTGCTTGTTGGTACTTCATCTTGGCTTGTTCGCGCTGAACTGTCCTTAATCTCTTTTCAAATGCACCAATCATGATTTGCGTCACCTGCGGCGCAAACATAGAGCTCAAGCGGTCGTAGATGGGGTTGCGGAACTTGTAGCTGAGGGTAAAGTCGACGCGGCATCTTTTCCCCACGGGAATGAACCGCCACTCCGTCTCCAAGCTATCAAACAAGTCCAACTCGGTGCTGCGCGCAAATACCCGCTCGCCCTCTACGCACGCCAACTCGCACTCAAAAGTCTCCACCACGTCCTTCCACCCCACCTGCATCCCCGCCCGTGTTGGTGTGCTGTCAGTATCGGCCCGTTCTGACACAAAGGAGCGCTCAACAAAGGGCACAAACTGGTGATATTCATCGACCTTGCTCACCACGTCGTACACTTGCTGCGGCGTCGCGGGCATGGTCTTGGAAAGCTCGTATTTCTGGGGGCTCGATGCCATGCCGAAAAACATCCGTTTCAGTCTGAAGGGGCGCAGTACAAGTGGAGCAAGTGATACATGTGACACAAGGGGCGACTGTACACGTCGTATCCTGGCAGTCCACATTAGCCGCTGACTGTGTATATGCTTGTGCTTCTGGTTAGTTGGTTGGTCGCGCCAATTGTGTTTGGAAAAAACGAGGAAAAAGAGAGAAATCAGCCCAAGAGGCAAAACCCGCAACAGAATACGCAAGAGAGACTTCCCAAAGCCAGTACATCCACCCCCGCTACGCTAACAGCGCCCATCCGGCAAGTTAAACGGGAAATGGTTCTTGTTTTAATCGTGACAAACTAATTAGATCCGTAAATTGTACATATATGGAGGATGAGAAAGAAAAATGCCGGAGAGGACTCTTCCTTTCATCTAACTTACTGGGCACGAGTGTAGATTTGCTGCTTCGAGTGCTTCAAGACGGGGGTGATGATGCCGTCGTCCTCCAACTGTCTCAAAGCGACACGGGCCAAAGAGCCACCAATCTTCAATCTGTCAACCAAAACAGACACAGACACGTACTTGTAGGTTGGAACGTCCTTCAAGATTCTGTCGTACTTTTCCTGGTCCAAGATGACAATGTGCTGGGCCTTGTCCTTAACCTTACCCTTGTTCCACTTCTTCTTACCCTTCTTACCACCAGCTAAAGCGGCAGCGGCCTTAGCAGCCTTGGATTGTTGAACCTTTGGAGCCATTCTAGAAAAAGAGCAAAGTTAGTACGGAGTCCACAATTGGTGGGCAACGGCGCACACGAAAATAGAAAGATCACAGGGGAAAGACATGGGAGGAGAAATGTAGCTGGCGATGTGTGGGGCGCAAGAGCATAAGCCTGTCGCATATCGAGAAATGCGTCTTGTGCGCAGATAGAGACTTGCTTCATTCAGAACTGAGCATACACGTTTAGAAAAACGAGTTTAGACTCCCCTCAATGATAATGCAAGTTCTTGAAGACGATATGAAGGAATGCTGTTGGTGGAATCAACATTTGTGGTGGGCATTTGTGGCGTACAGTGTTCTCTCTCACTTCACATGGTTGTTTCCTTGCTTTGGGGTTTTCTCGCGGCTAGGGATGGCCCCAGTCACTGACTCTCTCCTAGCTACCTCTTCTGCAGTCCATTTCTTGCCGTGTCCTTGCGTGGTTGAACATACTTTTGTCGATGCTTTATGAAAGAGAAGGGGTATTAAAGGTTCTGTTCTTTCCAGAAATTTTGTTAGTGGTAAAGCGAGAATGGCAGCAAATTTTTTCCATAAGTAGTGTAGTAACAAAAAAAGTAACAGGGCTCCAGCCCTTATACCACGTGATACACTCTAAAATATTGGAAACCTGTTGATGCATGTGTGTAAACAGATCAAGTGAAGGAATAGGTACTGCTGGTTACAATTCTGCTACAGACTCTATTAGTCGCGTCTCGTTGTATCACCACCACCCTGTCCCATTCATGGGAATGTTCCCTTTTTGCGCTTGCTCTTTTGTTTCCTGGTGTTCATGGTGGTGGTGTCGTTCACGACATCGTGCGCAAGAAATGTCGCACACTTCACCTCTCTGACATCCGAAATTATCACCCATAACAAAGCGCCGGAGCAAGACAAACAAGGAGGCACCTCCCTTTGCAGATCACCACGCACCAATACACTGCCAGCGTATAATCATGGCAAAGCGACAAGCCACCGAGCAGATCACCAGGGACACTTACAGCAGAGGATACAGCGATGAGTCTGGCGACGACGATGACGTCCCTCAGGCCACCACGGCATCGGCCGCAGTGTTGGCTAAGCGCAAGATCTTAAAGCCCCGAGGGAAGCTAGGCGGGGCCAGAATTGGTGCTGGTGCTGCGTCTAGTGCCTTTGGTGTGGGACAGGTCTTTAACGGCGCCAGTGCGCCCCTTTTCGGCAACTCTCAGCCGGCATCAAGCAACCCATTTGGCTCGCTCAAGCAGACCGAGACAAAGGCAAAGGCATCGGCAACGGCGCCCGCTCCAACTCCCTCGTCCAACCCCTTCGGACTTTTGGAAAATACAAAGTCGCCAGCGGACACTGTGCCATCGGGATCGGACAACCAGATCAAGATCCGGGCGTTGAACGAAAAGTTTGTGGAGAGTGTCAACAAACTCAACACTCCCAACACCATCGTGGACTACACTGCCGTGGCCCAAAAGTACATTGAGTACTATAAGAAAATACAAGCCGGGTCGGTTCTTAAGGCACCCTCGCAGTCGGAGTCAGCACCTTCGTCCAGTACATTTGCATTCAAGCCAAGCGCATCCACATTTGATCCAGGAAGTGCAGGAACAAGTTCAGATGCCAGTACCACCATTGCCGCCGCATTTTCCTTTGGTGCGTCCAAGCCTACTGCTATCAAAACTACCACCGAAGCGGCGCCCAAGCCCAGCCTTTCGTTTGGTGGTGCCACACGCCCCCAAGAAACAGCCCCCAAATCGCTGTTTTCCTTCACACCAACTCCACTGGCCCCACTAAACCCCTTTGCTGACACCAACCCTGCGACGGAAACAAAGATTGTTGAAGTGGTATCGACGTCTGAGCCCGAATCCAACGATGAGGAACCTGAAAAAAAGACTGAGGTCAAGATCCAGGGTCCTCAGTTTACCTTTAATGCAGCGTCGGCAACTACGAAGTCGTCACCATTCACTTTTGATCCCAAGAAGATTGCTAAGTTGAATGCGCCCGACTCGGACGACTCGGAGGACGACGTTGAGATCAAGGGCCCGACTTTTCAGTTTGACAAGAAGATCGAGGATAAGGTGTTTAAGTTGAGTTCTGGCGATAAGGAAGAGGACAAGCAGCCAGCGGCGTTCAGCTTTGGTGCACCCGCCGGGCCTGCTGCCACAGCCGAGGCCAAAGTCACGGCCTCTGTTGATACCGGTGCTCCTGCTAAGCCTACTTTTAGTTTTGGTGGTGCTGCAACAATGCAAGAGACACCAAAGCTGATGTTTGGAATTGGTACAAAGGCTGGTGAGGAAAAGAAGGAACAAAGCCAACCGCTCTTTAACTTTGGTGCCTCCAAGCTCGCGGCAGAGAAGGAAGAACCCGCCAAGCCGATGTTTAAGTTTGGCGCCTTGAAACCTCAAGAGAGTGCTGATGTTCCCAAGCCGGCATTCAGCTTCACCCCCTCTTCTGATTCTCCTAAGCCACTTTTCGGCAACAGCACAGCACCAACAGCAGCTACTAACGACAAGTTGGCATTTAGTTTTGGCAGCACGGGCAACAAGCCTGCGTTCAACTTTGGTGGTGGAGACAGCGGCACCACCATCACAAGCACCTCTGGGGCCAAACCCTTTACGTTTGGCGCGCCATCGAGTAGCAACACAAGCAAGGACGAATCACTGAAGCTGGGATTTTCGTTTTCGTTCAACCCCAAGCCGACTGAGAATAGCAGTTCCGCCCCCGTTGGCGGAAAAGTTACAGAGGAAGAGGCGGCGGCAGTGGAAGAGGAAGAGGAGACGGGCGGCAACTTCACTCCTATTGCTAAGATGGTGGCCAAGGTCGAAAGCGTGTCGGGCGAGGAAAACGAGGATACCAAGTTCACCATCCGGGCCAAGCTCATGGAGTTCAACCCCGCAAACAAGGAGAACCCGTATGTAAACAAGGGGGTTGGCGAGTTAAAGGTCTTGCGCAACAAGGAGACCTCCAAGTCGCGGCTTCTCCAGCGTGCCGACGGCGGGTTGCGCATTCTTTTGAACGCCACTGTGTCGAAGGACCTCACGTACTCGAGCATGGGCAACGGGTCGCTTGTGCGAGTGCCGGTGCCGGAAGAAGACGGGATAAAAACGTATGTGTTAAAGGTCAAGACGGCCGACGATGGCGAGGCGTTGTTAAGCGCCATCAATGAGGCCACTAAGTAGCTGTTGTAATGATCACTTTTGTAAAGGAACACACCTGAAATACCAGTCTCATGGATAGATCAGCTTTATCAGTTGTTTACATTTAGTAAAGAACTATACACTGCATCTACCCGAAGTCACCTCCTCCTCTTACTGGAAGTTTAACTTGAACTCGTTGTCCTGGTGCTTGACCTTGTACAAAAACCCGGTAATTATATCGTTTTCCTTTACCGGCATGGTCAAGAAATGGCCCTTGAGACGGCCAGCAAGCTCTGTCTTGCTCACCCGGCTGTGGTCTCGGTTCTTGCTCCTTTTGGAGAACGTCTTTTTGCCAATCTCACTGTTCAAGATATCGCTGCTCACCGACTCGGGCCGCGGCGACTTGATCCCGTACCGCTCGCAATACTTGATCAACGTCGTGTCCAGAAACTTCTCAAAGTCAAGCGGTGCCACCTTGGGCTTGTCCTGTGGCCCGTTGGAGTTGATATACTTGGAGAGGAATGCCTGTTGCGCTTGCAACGCCGCCTGGTTCTTGGCTTTGGCGGCCGTGCGAGAAGTAGTGCCGCCACCCGTCGCCGACGAGCCGTGGTTGTTATTCCCGCTGTGCCGATTGGACTCGGACTCCGAGTTTGACTCTTTGGAATTTCGTGCCATGGTAGGGAGGATATGGTGGTAGCGGTAGTGGTGGTGGTTGTTCTTGTGAGATAAACTTCCCCTTTCCACTCCCTTTTTTGCTTTCACTTGCCGTCCCCCATTTTTGTCATATACAATGTCGCAACATGTGTATTTTTGACAATCACATCACAAGTATAATCGAAATGGAAGAAAAAGAGATACCCCCAATGGGCCCCTCGCAGATCATGAGCACTAACGCTACTATCGAAGCGGTGCTAAGTGACCTCAAGGAGAAGAGTTACGTCGATGCAGGCACCCACTTAGCTGCACTTGGACAGGTGATACAGCAAACAGCCACACCCACACAAGGACAAGTAGCAGCCTCCCCTAAGTGCATACAGGACATTTTGGACTATGTGCCATACGATGACGTGACCGAGTTGCGGCTCTACCGCGGTCTCCTCCTTGTGGTAAGGAACATGGCGCTTGGGCTAAGCTGTGAGTTTTTTGTGAGCGCAATCGCCAGTTTTAAGCGGTTTTTGGTCCGGTTTGGGTCCAGCTCGATCACTACCAGCTGGGTGAACAAGACCACGGATGTGTATTGGCAGCTTCTCGCTAACTTTCCTCGCAACGAAAATACCGCCGTCATGAATGATATGTTCCTGTGGGCTACCACCACCACTACTACCACCCAAGCTCGCTCTCCCATTGTCCATTTTCTCTTTCGCCAGTTCTACACTGAGGACCCCGACGCCACCAACGAAGAGTTGTTGCTGTTGTTGAAACTAGATGGCGAGAACCACGTCTTGCGCCGCGTGTACTTGCTATACCGCGAGCTTGACTTTGACCACGTGGACCACGACGCCAAAATGTTCATCCACTTGCTCTATGATATCGTCAGCCACGAGAGCTTTGGCAACTGGGTGCGGCAGCAGTCGGTGCATGTGCTCGTCGAGTGGCTCGAGTTGACGGCGACCATCGTGCAGACGAAGGACGAGTGGACCAACTTTGAGCTCGTGGGGTTGCTCTCGTGGAACTACGATACACTTAAGGACTACGCCCCGCGCGTAGCCAAGGATACCATCAACGATGGCAACTTGGAGTCCGTGGTGGTTGCCAACTTGAATGTGTTGGCAGAGTTAGCCAAGTTCAATGCCATGAAGCAGTTTTGCGAGCACTACAAGGACTTTTTGGTGGTGCTCATCGATTTGTTTAAGACGATCCATGCAAACGTACAGCCGGTGACCATCAAGTCCAAGGTGGTGGAGATCAAGTACCCCTCTACCAAGTCGTCCATTATTGCCGTACTCTCGTACTTGGCGTACGAGTCGTTCGAGACCCAGGAGCGGGTTCGCGAGTTGGGCGGGCTCGCGTTGGTGTTGTCCAACTGCATCATCGACAACAATAACCCCTTTATCAAGGAGCAGGCGGTGCTCTGTCTCAAGTACCTTCTTGCCAACAACCCCGAGAACCAAAAGCTTGTGGCCGACATGGAGGCGAAGAAGGCAGTCGATAGCGAGGTGTTGGAGGAGGTGGGGTATCAGGTCGACATTGTTGACGGCAAGGTGGCCCTAAAAAAGAGCCAATAAGGAGGTGAATGCAGAATCTCATACTTATAGAAGAGTAGTACATACACATGGGTAGCGCTCTTCCTCTCTCCCTACACTACTGCTCTTGTTTTCTCTTACATTTCCTTCCTTCTTCCTTCTAGAACTTCAACACGTCTTTGATGGCTTGCTTCACCTTTTCCACGCTGGGCTCGTCAATCAACCGGATCCGCTTCTCCTTGCTGCTCAACGCCCGTAACTCGTCCGGTAACACGTCCTTCTCAAACGAGTACTCCTTGAACCCGTCGAGGGCCTTGTTGACCACCTCGGAGAACTTAGCCGGGTGCGCCGTGGAGAGCGAGATGTAGTGCACGGGCTCGGTGTCCTTGTCCATAAACCGGTACGACGTAGTCACGCCTACGGAGGTATGGGGGTCCACTACGTACTTCTCGGGGTGGTTGGTATACACCTCCTTGATGGTCTTGACGGTGGCGTCGTTGTCAACGCGCTCGGAATCAAAAATGGTTCTCGCCTTGCTCACCACCTCCTGTGGCGCGGTAAACTTGCCCTGCTCTTTCAATTGTTTCATCCACCCGCTCAACATGGCGCCGGCCTCGGAATCATCGTTGTTCTTGGCAACCGTGTCCCTGATCAAGTACCATAACAACCGCTCAAAGTTGGACGAGATCAAAATATCCATGGCGGGCGAGTAGGTAGCCTTGACGCCTGTCTCTTCCTGCTTGGCGTACTCGCCCGTCTTCATGAACCGGTCCAAGATGTCGTTTTCATTGGTGGCGATGATCAACTTATCGGCAGGCAAGCCCATTCTGTACGCATAGTAGCCGGCCAAGATGTCGCCAAAGTTGCCCGAGGGTACTACAAATCTCACCTTGCTGCTGGCCCTGTCCTGGGGCGCCAACTCTTTCTGCAACTGGAAGTACGAGTAAAAGTAGTACGTCTGTTGGGCTAATATGCGCGCCCAGTTGATAGAGTTGACAGCGCCCACGTGGTACTTGTCATTGAACTCCTTGTCGCCAAAGACCAGCTTGACAATGTCCTGGCAGTCGTCAAAGGTACCGTTCACCGACAACGTGTGCACGTTGGCGTCTTCCACCGTGGTCATCTGCTCCTCCTGGATGGGGCTGATGCGGCCGGTCGGGTAGAGGATAAACACCGACACGTCCTTCTTACCGCGCAACCCGTAGATGGCAGCAGATCCGGTATCGCCCGAGGTTGCGCCCACCACGGTGATTATGTCGCGGGGCTCGTCCGCGCGCTTGGCAGCGTTGCGTCTCACCAAAAAGTACTCAAACAAGTTTCCGACAAACTGCAACGCTACGTCCTTGAATGCGTACGTGGGTCCGTGGAAGAGCTCTAACAAGTACAACTTGTCGTCAAGCTTCTTGAGCGGTGTCACCTGCGCCGACCGAAACGTGGAGTACGACTTGGTCACCAACAGGATCAAGTCGTGGTCAGGGATCTCCTTGGGGCTGATGTACAACCGCAAGATTTCAAACGCCAACTCGTGGAATGACAAGTTCTTCCACGTGTCCAAAAAGTCTGCGGGGAGCTTGGGGATGGCGGATGGCAAAAAGAGACCGCCGTCAGGAGCCAAGCCGGTCATGACAACGTCCTCAAACGATAACTGCTCGTTCTTGGCCGACGATCTGGATGATCTGTACACTTGCGAGGAAGATGGCATGGTGGTGATGCTGTGATGCTGTGGTAATGCTGCTGATGGGAAATTGAAATGGGGGAAAATTTTCAGAGCATGTGTCTCTGTGTGTGTGCTATATAGCAACGTGACTCACTTAGGAAAGTAATAATGAAGGAAAATTGAGCGCCTACAGGCACCGGTCAGGAGAGACGAGCATCGGTGGTTGTGCGTGGAGAGAGAGAAAATTTGGTCACGTGAGAGAAGAAATTTTTGCACAAATCCACGTCCTCTCACTCTCAGGAAGAGCAGACAGCGAGAGAGTGCCTCACAAGAAGAGAGGACCCAAGCGAACAGACCAGAGAGGAAGAAAAAACACAAGGCATTCTTCTCGGAAGCAAACACTGCACCCTGCTGCTATTCCGCCAGTCCTCGCAATTGTCCAAACCCTTTTCCCGCCCTTGCCATCACATAGAGCCAAATGCTTACACGATGCGTGCTTCGACGAATGAGGTATACGATACGAGCAGAATGCGTCGTTTTACTAAGGTGGCAGAGCACCGGCACCAGCAGCACCGGCACGACAACAACAACAGGAACATCCACGATCACACCCACCTTCATTTCCACAACCACCACCCCATACTCTGACAAGTACTACCTGCCGATCATCCGTGAAGGGTCGCTGGGGTTGAAAAAGTTGATCATACCCAAGGACTTTCGCGCTGATAACCAGCTATTGTCCAGCGACACGTCGTTTGTCAACCAGCAGGAGAAGTTGATGGCGATTGTGGATACCTTCCTGGCGCCCATCCTGGTGTCCATAGGCTACGGCTCAGGGATCCTCCCGCAGGACGGATATGGCAACAACGGCAGCACCAGTGCCAGCAGCTCTACCACCACCAGTGGCATCACCCCCACCACCACGGCAGATGCTCCTACCAAACAGTTAGACTTTATCCACATCGTTCCCGACTGCCCCGCCTTCCATCGCGAAAATATGAAACAGCATCCAGCCCACTACTCCACCCGTTCGTTAACCATGGTCAACTTGGTGCAGGGCCACCTGGGGCTCTACTTTAACCCGTTTGTACCTATCCAGGGCCAGCTCGTCAAATACGGAGTGGTGTCCACGCACGCGGCGTTGGTGGACTTGTGCGAGTGGTCGTCGTTGTACTTTGCCGGGCGGTTGCACAAACCGGTGAATGTGGTAAAGGACCACGAAATTATGGTGCGGTTCGTCAATCAGTACAACTTGAAGAACGCCATGACAGTGGCGGTGTTTATGACCGACAAGAGCGAGTTCACCGAGTGGGAGTTGTACGAGCAGATCACGCGATTGTCGTATATGGGCGATTTTCGCATGTATGTCGGGGGCGAGAACCCGAACAAGGTCAAGAATATTGTCAGCAAGCAGGTGCACCATTTCAAGAGGTTGTACGAGCCCATAGTGCTGTACTTTATCCGTAAGAACTTTTTGGTGATTCTCGACAACGATGCAGAGAATCGGGTTTTCAAGAAGAACTTGAACGCCAGCGCCAAGATCGGGTTGATCAGCGCCCTCCCGTTGAACTTTCGCCAACAGCTCTATCAGAGCTATTATGAAAAGTCCATTAAGGACATTGCCACTGACGACCGATTGGGCCAAAATATCGAAAAGATTATCCGCCGCACCATCCAGGTGAGCTCGTTGAAGCAGGGGATCAGAGGCGTGTTTTCGGCGGGGGTGGTCAAGTCGATCAAGTACGCCATCGCGAAGCAGTTGAAGTTCTGGCGGAACTGAGGGTAAGCGAAACTAGTGCCATAAGAAAAGGGGACAACATGGTCCCGATCGATTTAGAGTGGTAGCATGTATCGAAGTGCATAGTTAACACAAGGAAAAACCAGCCCCAGGGAACCAGCCCGATGAAATGGATTTCCTGGGTGGAAAGACCTCCCTTTTGGGTGCAAATGAGCCTAGGAAAAGAAACGGCAGGGAGTAGGAGTAGAGTAGCCGAAGGAAGTGGTTGGGCCCAGATGAATGCGGGAGAACACGGGAGTGTGTTGCAAGCAGGTGCAAGAAAGGGGGCAGTCTTAGTCCTTCCAAGGAGTAATACTTTCCAATTGTATTTTTTCGTTTAATTACCGTCGGAAAAGCTAGTTTTAGTGGGGAGAAGAGTTGGGCGTAGCGCAGCGCATCCCCGCCTCGCGCCTTTGCACCTCGGATATGTTTCCTGTCCCAGCCGGCCCTCCCAATGGTTTTGGTTTTACCCAAACTTTTTATTTTCATCTTTTTTGTTGTGTCAAGGGGAGTGGAGGTAAATGGAAACAGAGCAAGCAAAGGGGTGTCTTTATCTGCATATTCGTTCAATCCATACAGAAGAAGAAATAATTGCTGCATGTGCTCAATGCTGCGTTGGGGGTTCTTGTCTACCACATGTGTTGAGTATTGAACGAGCAGGAGGGGAGATTTGAGAGTGTGTGAGGAATAACAGTAGAAGAAGAGGGGAAAAGTAGCGCTCTGGTTGAGTCATACTGCTCGCATACACTAAGTCCAATTTCTTCTCCTCATTTTTGTGCCTAGGGGGCATTTCCGTGAACAGGATGGACGAGCGGCCCCGGTCAAAGGGTGGTGACAAGAGCCAACAACCGTTTCCTGGTTCTCCTCACTTTGCATCGCTCGTTTAGAAAGGAGGGGAAGCTGTGATAGGAATGTAAATGGATATGTGAATGTTTGTGAACGAGGGAGAGGGGATGCAGATGAGGGATGAGGGAGGAGAGAAGCTTGTGCAAATCACACACTGCAGATAATGGTTGTGGAAACGACGGCTTATACTCATCTTTTTTCCCCTCATCATCTCGTTCAGCTCTTCCCCTCATTTGCAGAAATCACATCTAGCGTAAACAAGGAAGGGGGAGCCGCATGCGAGAGAGCAGTCCGCGACATTTGCGCTGAGCGACACTGGCAGCAATAGGTTGTGGTTGTGTTTGGGTTCGACTGTGGTTGTAACGCACCACCATGGTTTATTCCAAGCTTAATTTCTATAAACATTTTCAGCTAGACATATTTTGCGGCGAAAAGGGAAGGAGACTAGCCAATCTCACCGAGGCTGGTCCTCTCTCTGCACCTGTCACTTGGCCTTAAAACTTCTTGTCCCACGAATCCAACTTCATGGTGCCGTTCTCCTGGAAGTTCAAGTGCATCTTAAACACATCCTTCAAGATCTGGGGCTCGTGCAAGGTCTTCTTCTTGGTGCAGTAAAAGATGGCTCTGTCTAAGTAGTCCTGCAACTGGGCGCGGTAGTCAGGGTGCGAGCACTCGTCGATAATCACCTGCGCGCGCGCCTTAGGGGCGAGCCCTCTCAAGTCAGCCAATCCTTGTTCGGTAACCACCACGTCCAAATCGTGCTCGGTCTGGTCAATGTGCGGAGCCATGGGCACAATGCACGACACGCCTGTGGCGTCTGTCTTGGAGGGTCTCGCCGAGGGGGTGTGCATAATCGACAACTTGGCGTTTCTGAGGAAGTCGGCGGAGCCGCCCAACCCGTTCAACATTCTCGAGCCCATGACGTTGGTTGAGTTGGCGTGGCCGTAAATGTCTACCTCCACGGGGGTGTTCATGGCAATGACACCCAATCTGCGGATAATCTCGGGGGAGTTGGACACCACCTGCGATCTGAGGCACAACTTCTTGGAGTACGTGTCCCAGTTGGTGTAAAACTTCTTGAATCCTTCCTCCGTCAACCGAATGGAGGTGGCGGTAGCAAAGTCTAACGATCCGGATTCGAAGAAGTCCAAGAACGAGTCCTGCAACACCTCGGTCCACACGCTCAAGTTCTTAAAGTTGGACGAGGCCAACCCTTCCACCACGGCATTGGCAATGTTGCCAATGCCTGACTGCAAGGGGTGCAAGTTCTCGGGCAACCGGCCGGCCTTGACCTCCTGCTCCAAAAATTCAATCAAGTGGTTGGCAATAGCCTTGGATTGGGCGTCACTGGGAGTGTTGGGGGGCACCTTGTCGCCGGTGGTGCTCTCGACAATGGCCACCACCTTGGAGGGGTCCACAGGGATAGCAGTTCTGCCCACGCGATAGTCGGCGGAGGTGTGGAGGTAGGGCTGTCTAAAGGGTGGGTTCACGGGCAAGTCAATGTCGTGAATGCCCTCAAACGAAGGGGTATGGGTGTTGACCTCAATGATGATTTTGTCCGACACAGAGAGCATCTCTGGGGACGCGCCCACAGCGGGTCCGGGGACAATGGATCCATCCTCAGTGATAGCGGTAGCCTCGATGATGGTGAAGTCAAGGTTGCTGCCGTTGGGCTTGTTGCGGGTGTAGAAGCCGTAGGTCAAGTCCTGGGGGAACATCGACAAGTGTTTGTCGAAAAACTGAGTTCTGCCGTCATTGATGGCGGCGGCAATGGGCTTGCCAACCTGGTGGGGCGATCTGGTCAAGATCATGTTGTTTTCGGCCCATCTGCCCTCTTCAGGTCCGGCGCTGGCGCCAACAAACAAATTGAAGCCTAACTTGCCCTGCAAACTGTTCTTCTCCACATGGTCGGCCAACACGGTGGGTATCACCTTGGGGGCACCGACGCCGGTGAAGCCGGACCAGCCGAGATATTGGCCGTTCTTAAAGAGCTCGACGCACTGCTCACCGGTTCTCAACTTCTTAAGGTAGGGCGCGTATCTAACACGTTGTTTCAAGATGGCAGACATGGGAGGAGGAATAGTTGTGGTAGAAGGTGGTTAGGAGAAGAGTAAGACAGTTGATGTGGAGGAGAAGAAATAAGAAGAAGAAGAAGAAGAAGAAGAAGAAGAAGAGAGAAAGAGGCAATTGGTTCTACCGTTAGGGGAGGCGAGCTGCTTCCCGCTGGGTTCTTATATAGTGCTTGTCCAGTAGGGCACGACATTTTTCTGCTCTGCCGGGGTACATGCAGGACCATTCTATTTTGTTTTCTTTCTTTTTCTGTCTTTTTTTGGGCCAACACAATATTTTGTTTTTTTGTTGGAAGAAACAAAAAAGGGGGGAGAGAGAAACGGCAACCATCGAAAGGAAACGCCAGAAAGAGGGGAGGAGGAGCAGAGAGTGTTCTGCTCGGACAGCTCTCCTCCATTGAGGGCACTAAAAGAAAAGGGAGAAGGAGGGAATTCACCCCCATTCCCTCACGTGGGAAAGTAGAGACAACACAGGTGGCCAGAAGAGCAAGCGGTGCTGAAGCCCGGCGCAGTGGGACGAACCGTTTGCTCTCCCTATTGAGTGTGTTGCAGACACAACACGCGGGCTCCATCGGGTTTGGACTCCATCATTTTTGTCCACATTTTTTAGTTCCAGTGTCTGCTTTTGTGCGTTTGTTTCTCCCAATTTTTCCACAGACGAACCAGAGTCCTTGCATATTATGGATTGGGGTTGTAGGGGCGGAGGCTTGTTTTGGTTTGGACGTGCATGTTAGTTGTGCAACCCCCGGGCATTCCTCCCTTCCTCCCTTCCTCCCTTCCTCTCTTCTTCACTTTGTCTCTTTTTCCTTGAGCTTGTTTTCTCGCTGTTTCGGGCATTTTACAAACTGGGCTAAAATGCGAACTCCGGTGGGGCAAAATAGAGGGGGGCATGTATACAGCCACTCACAAAGGAACAAGCTTAATGGCAATAGAAAAAAACAGCAGTGGGCACATATATGTGTGTGCTTGCAACTGCTGGGGCCATCCTCTTGGTACCGCTTCCATCTCTTGCCCTCTCTGGCTCTTGGATAGTTCGCCTCATGACGACGATGACGATCAGTGAGTCTTGAGCCAGCCTTGCAATGTCGGGGCAAAAAGTTAAACATACACCAAAGAAGCCAACAGAGAGGGAGAAAAAAATGTCCGAGTTTCAAACAGGTGGCCCGATATTCCGTGGATATTCTGGGCTTGGCATTACACTCCGGCTCTCCTTTTTTCACACATCCCATATTTTTCTACCCTGAAAAATTGCCTGTTTTTTTAAAGCAAACCTCGAAGGGAGGTAATGAGTTCAGATGGGGGAGAAGGGGGTACTGAGAAGAAGCCGAGCCTCAACTAGGAGAAGGGGAACGAAGGCAGGAGTGGTAGAGCCAGCAATGCCGTCTTTTTTCTCCCTAAAGGGCATTGGCCATGCTGTCGCTTACTGCGCATCTCTTCTCTCCTGCATCTCTATTATGCCCACTCCTTGCTGTATCAGCATGGACCGTTCCCATCACACCACACCGCAATGGTGGCGCCATCTCTCATTTCTCCGTACAATAGCACCCCACAAATCAGACACGTAATTTACTCTAATTGTCACGCTTCCTTTCTGGGGCAACTTGTACTTCCCCAGAGTCCGAGGTGTCCCCAGTGCCTTCTTCCCCAGAGTCTCCTTCCCCAGAGTCCGATGAGTCCGAAGGACCCAAACTCCGAAAGGGAATGTACCTCTGTCTACTTCTGTGTCTGCGTCTGCATCTTTGTCTGGGTACAGAGTATAAAGTATGAAGTATGAAGAATATGACGCGTAGAGTATGACGCACAAACGGAGGCACCGGAGCTGTCCCAAAACTCCGAGCAATGCAATCATCCGTTTTCTCACCAAGGTAGAACTAACGGAAAAGAAAAATAATGAAGTGTCGCCCACTATTTCACTCCAGATCCCTTGTTTTTTCTTTTTGGTCCCGAACCCGGGGAAAAAATATATATGTAGCTAAAAAAGGACAAAAACGTTGGCCATTACCCACGGATAAGTTCTAGCTCCCGCTTACATCATTATACATCGTGCATTTGTTTACGTGTGTCCTCCTCCTAGTTCTCCTCCTAGTTCTCCTAATCCTCCCCTTCACTCCAAAATCTCCCCCCTCCATTACGTATCCTTGGCCATAGGGTGACGAAGCCCACGCACTCTCGCTGCCCTGAACCGGCTCACCTTTACGGGGTTCCCTTCTGCATCGAGCGGCTCAACTTCCAACTCTTCATGCGTCTTTTTGAACCCGTTCTGGTCGTAAATCAACTTGTTGCGGAGTTTGTGGTACTGCTCGGCAATCTCCCGGCCCAACACCTCGCCCTCATCAAACTCCGCCGCGTCAGCCCCAGATTCGTCATCCTCGTCGAACTCACGCTCGACAATCCGGTCAGCGAGCATGGGCTGGTTGTCGTCGTAATCCTCGTCAATATCCTCCTCCATCTCGTCCATCCCGATCTCATCAGACCGCGCGTCATACTGGAAAGACATTCCATTAGTTGACTGTTTCTTTTGTTGTTGTTGTTCTTTCTGCTGCTGCTCTTTTTGTCGCTTTGCTGCATCCCGCGCTTCCACCATCTCATTGAGCACCTCAAAATCCTCAACTTTGTCCACCACCGGGCCCTCAGTAGCTATGTCGTCATCGTACATACCCAACGCGTACGCTTTGGCCATAGTGTCCAAGTCCATATTCTGATAGTCGAGCTGGATATTCCGAACAGGAATATCCTCTATATTCTGCTCATCCTCTTGGTCACTCGGTCCTTTGTGTGTCTGGGCTGGCTCTGGCTCGGTCGAGGGCGTGGGAATGGGAATGGTCACAGGGACCCGCGCGCCCACGGACGACTCTAGCAGCTGCGTCAATTTCATCGCTTTGAACTTGGACGTGCGCCACTTCTTGGTCACCCCGTTGTTGTTTTCATCGGCGGGGCCCCTCTCCAGAACAGTGTGGCTCACGTCATTCTTTTCTATGATATCACTCATAACATCATCCTTCTCCACGACATCACTTATAACATCATTCTTCTCCACAATGTCGTTCACCACAGAATCATCATCGCTTGAAATGGGTCCACTCCGGGATGCCCTATTCTGTTTAAACAATGACCGTTTGGGTTCAGGGGGAGGCGGGTGCTTCAAGCTCTCGCTAATATTCTCCACCTCCTTGATCTCGAGGTTCTCGGCAAACCGCACTGACTTTCTCCTCAGCTTCTTTTCCGAGAAATCTGCCGAATCTCCGCTCGTCAGCTCTCCCACGCCCACCCCGCTGCTGCCTCGTCTGAGGTTCACGATCTGGTTCCAGAACATGGTGTTTGATTTTTCGTTGCCGCCAACGGGGGCATATTGGCCTCCGTAAAGCATCTGGTCTGTAGCGTCGTCATCATCATCGTCATCGTTGTCATTGCTGTCGCCATAATTATCATCATCAAGGTCGTACTCCCATTCTTCATCATCAGCAAACTGTCCATCGGTAGTCTCTGAGTCGTCAAACTCGTCGGCAAGAAGCTCGAGCTCAATCAAGTCGGTCTCGTTGATGGCCAAGTCCCTGAACCGAGGGCTTGAACCACCATTTTCTGTCTCGTGTTGTTTCTGTTTCTTCCTCTCCCCTTCCTCCTCTTTCTTTTCCTCCTCTGCGGGCTCGTCCCCCTCCTCGCTCAACTTTCTGAATTCTTCCAAGCACACTTGCTTCAAATGGAACTTATCTTCCGGGCTGATCTTCAACCGGTCGATCTTGTCCAATAACTCGTCCTGGTCCACGGCTATGATGCTGTGCTGCCCCTTCGACACCACCTCCATATCTTCAAGGAGGTTCTGAAGCTCGTTGTCAGGGATGTGAGAGGTGGATGGCTTTGCTGCAGCAGTGAAGGCACCCGCTGGATTATCATGCAATACCTCGTTTATGTGCTGAATTTTGGGCAAGGCTGGCCCTGATACTGGTGCTGGTGCTGGTGCTGGTGCTGGTACCACCTGCCCTGCTGCCTTCTCCACGGCACCATCGTTGATCTTCACATCAATCACGTTCCCCTCGTCGTCAAGCTCCTCCTGGATGTCTATGTACGGCAATCCTTCCTCATTCAATTTTTCCTCACTAGTAGTGCTGATGCTGTTCTGCTTCGCAAACTCCTGCAAGTTGGCAAGCTTCTCCTTGGTCTCATGCGCATCTTTGATCTTGGCGTCAAACTCGGCAATCGCGCTCTCCACCTCAGCTATCGACTGCTCAATGAATTCCACGGCCTCTTTTTTGGTCTTGGCTACGGGGTTGGTGCCTCTGAGCTGGATGGTGATGGACTCGTGCTGTGGGACACTAAGAACGCGGGTCTTGAACGCCTCGTACTCCGCCACCTGGCCGTGAAGAAAATCGCGTTTCTGGACCAAGTTTGCCAACGTCGTGTCCAACCGACTGGTGAGCTCATCTGCAATGTCTGCCTCTGTCTGTTCTGCAGCCCTAGTCATGTCGTGCCTGCGCTGCGTGGTGTAGCGTGATGCAGTGGTGTCTTAACTACTGCAAGCCTTGCGCCTGTTTTGATCTTTTTTTCTTTTCTTTGTTTTACAGTGCTCTATTTTGGGTGGTGTAAAGATTACAAATCGGTTTGCCGTCGCTACCATCTCATCTCCGGAGCACACCAGCGCCACCATGCTTGCTTTCCCACTCCTTCAATGCCAACTCCCACTCCTCGTCGGCCGTCAATTCTAGAGTAGCCTTTCTAGTCGCCGCTGTTTCATCTCGTTCTGCCTCTGTCTCTGCCTCTCTCTGGGCCATCTTGCGTATCTCCTCTTCCTGCTCCCGTTCCGCCCTATCGTACTCGTCTTTGTACTCGATCCACCGCTCGTGGGGGCCAACCTCCTGCACGCCGCCAGCACCGGTGCCACCCTGCCGCATGGCCTCGCTCCAGATGGAGTCGCCGCCAATCTCGCTGCCGAAACTGTACCCGTTCGCCTTGTCAATCACGCTCAACAACTGGATCATGCTCTGCTTGTTCTCCACTGACAATACCTCGTACGATACGAGGTGGAACTGCTCAACCAAGTCGGCAATCTGCTCTGTCAATCGCACGTAGTTTTGGCCCAACACTGAGTTTGATTCCCGCTCTAAGTGCGGCGTCAAGTACAGCAAGTCCTGCGCGTCCGTATAGTAGTCCAACCGGAACGGTAGCTCGCCATAGTCGCGGAGCATGTCGACCTTGCTGATCACGTTGACGTGCGGCAAGTCCAACTGTAGCATTGACCGCAAGCTTAACAACAACACCGAGATGTACTGCGACGGGCTCGTGAGGTAGATCGAGTCCACCAACGACACCACGCACAACCGCATCTTGATGTTCCTGGTCAACCGACGGAAGATTTTGAACAACGACGTGTGGTGGGTGAAAAGCTCCACCTGCCCGGGACAGTCAAACAAGATGTAGTTCTTAGTGGCGAGGAGCTGTGCAATTCTAGCCATAAACACGTCGATGCCCTCGACGTCGAGCAGCTCCAACGCGTACATTAACCCACCGTTAGGACCCAAGCTCAACTCCTGCATCACGTCCTGCACATCCACAAAGTCGCGGATGTCCAACTCGCACGGGTAGATCAACTGGTCGTTGGCGGGGTCCAAGTTGACGATGCACAGTTTACGGCCGATGGCCGACATGAACTGGTGCATGCCGTAGCAGTACGTGGACTTGCCTGCGCCGGGAGGGCCTATAACTATCTGGCCATACATGGCGTAAATGGGAAGGGAAAGAGGGTAGTTGCGTCGCTGGGTAATGAGAGGGGGTAGTGTACTGCCATCTTCTGTTTTTTTCCTTTCCAGCTCCTCTCACTGTCTGTTTGGGAGGCAAATTGACAACCGCTTTTGGTGGACACCACAACAGGCGAGAGAGGGCCAAAAGGAAAAGAAAAAAAGGAGGGCAAGTGAGAGGCAACATCCAACACATACACCAGCTACTACCATCAGCTACACTCACCATGACATCAGCTGCATCGGCCAACGAATTGACCTTTTTGAATAAGACTGTCACGGTGTCGCCCTTAGTGTTGTTGTCCGTAGCGGATCACTACAACCGGGTAGCCAAGGACTCCAAGAAACGGGTCGTGGGCGTCATATTGGGCGACAACTCCACCGACACCATCAAGGTGACCAACTCGTACGCCATTCCATTTGAGGAGGACGACAAGAACCCTGATGTGTGGTTTTTGGACCACAACTTTATCGACTCGATGGGTGAGATGTTCAAGAAGATCAACGCCAAGGAAAAGTTGATTGGTTGGTACCACTCGGGCCCTAAGTTGAAACTGTCCGACTTGAAGATCAACGAGGTGTTTAGAAAGTACTCGGCGAATCCGTTGTTGTTGATTGTGGATGTGCAGCCGCGGCAGGTGGGCATCCCTACCGACGCATACTTTGCCGTGGACGACATCAAGAACGACGGGTCAGCGGCCGAGAAGACGTTTGTCCACGTTCCCTCGTTGATTGAAGCGGAGGAGGCAGAGGAGATTGGAGTCGAGCACTTGTTGCGCGACGTACGTGACCCTGCTGCAGGCAACTTGTCGCTAAGAGTAACCGAGACGTACCAGTCGCTCCTCGGGTTGCACCAGAAGTTACGCGAGATTGCTGGTTACTTGAACAAGGTGTACACCAAACAGTTGCCAATCAATCACACCATCTTGGGGAAGTTGCAGAACGTGTTTAACTTGTTGCCCAACTTGGTGCAGTCATTGGGTGAAAGCACTACTACCAGCGCCAATGCCAATGCCAACACGGCGGGTAACGACGATGAGCATGCGTTGTCGACGGCATTTACCGTCAAGACTAACGACGAACTAATGATCATATACATCAGCACCTTGGTGAGGGCAATCATAGCGTTCCATGACTTGATCGAGAACAAGTTGGAGAACAAAAAATTGAACGAGAGCAAGAACGGCGGGCAAGAGGAGGCGTTGGATGAGGGCAGCAAGGATATTGTAGTTGAATAGATGTGTAGGCGATGTCAGCGATAGTGCAGTGGAGATAAAAGCACAACGACCATACTTTTTTAGTCTCTTTGTCCCACCACCCCACTCTCACTTGACGCTAATATCACAAATTTGGTCTTTGTGATACAGATACACGACCTTGATATCACGTGCGAAATCAGAAGTTACCTGGATTCACTGGCACATACAGAGTGAGCCAGGACTTCAGAGGTGTATAAACTCAGGGAAAAACCCCAATATGTAGCCTATTCAGAAGCATTGAGAATTTATGCTTTGGCTTGTTTCAGGTATTTCAAGTCTTGGCCTATCTCGTGGTGAGCGAACTGGGTTCGCGTTCATTAAGCAGGTGTGGTCTTGAAAGGACGAGTGTGTCTTTACCATTATTAACCACTTTACTGGGATTGGTCCTGACAGCTAGGTTCACCGCGAATACTCCTACCCTGTGTCAGACAATACCCACCAGGGAAAAAATTCTCCAGGGAGAGGGAGGAGAGGAAGAGAAGAAGGAGAGTGTGAAAGCACACGCACACACACACGCTTACGCTCTGGCACGTATCCAGTTTCCTTTCAAGAAGGATATAATAGCATCCATTATTGGCTGTGCTACCATCAGGATCATCGTTCCCAAAATATGATCAATCGAGTGCTAAGGCTAAGTCACCCCCTCCACGGGCTCAACTTTTTCTTTGCCAACACCAAGAGGAGCTTTCTCAGCCACGGGTTCATCAACAACCAGTATCTTGCACGCCGGTGCTTGCTCCCACGGCCCGTTTCCTCGCACAGACAAGTTTCGCAGGGCCATCATGGTGCACCGTCGGTGGTGGCGAACGTTGCCACTAAGGTATTGACGTGCCAGGAGCCCGAAGCGCCGCTGTCACAGGGCAGCACCAGCCCCAACTCCAGCTTTAGCGCAGCACACGTGCCATTCAGGGTGTCTCCCAAGGTGCCGCGTGCCGCCAAGGCCGAGCCCGTGGTGTGGGGCAAGACAGACCTCAAAACAGCTCTCGTACCCTACTTCAAGTTGACCAAGCCTAACTTGACGGTATTGGTGACGCTCAGCTGCATATGTTCGTACGCCATCTCGCCGTTATCAGTGTCTTTGCCGCAGTTGGCATTCTTGACTGTGGGCACGGCGCTCTGCTCGGGTGCCGCCAACGCCATCAACATGGGCCGTGAACCCGACTTTGACCGGCAGATGCCGCGCACGGTGGGGAGACCAGTGGTGCGCGGGCTCGTCACCCCCGTACAGTCGTACAAGTTTGCCGCATTGACGGGCAGTGCTGGGTGCACCATGTTGTGGTTAGGCGTGAACCCCACCGTAGCCGCACTCGGGTTTGCCAATATTGTGTTGTACGCGTGGATTTACACGTCGTTGAAGCGCAAGTCGATCATCAACACGTGGGTCGGTGCGGTTGTGGGGGCGATCCCACCGTTGATGGGGTGGGCCGCGTCGTCGTCGTTGGCGCACCCGGGGGCATGGTGCCTCGCGGGGCTCTTGTATGCATGGCAGTTTCCGCACTTTAATGCGCTCTCGCATGGCATTGCGTCGCAGTACAAGCTAGCGGGGTACGTGATGACCGCGGCCGAGAACCCCAAGCTCAACGCCAGGGTGGCGTTACGGTACTCGGTGTTTATGTTCCCGCTCTGCTTCGGTATGAGCTATTTTGGCATCACCGACTGGGTGTTTCCGTTTGACTCGGCCATCGCCAATGGGTGGTTGGCGTACTTGGCGTACGAGTTCTGGAAGCAGCAGCAGGCGAACTACAAGCAGGGCGCCAGTCCCACGGCTGAGGGATTGGCGTTGGCCAGTGTGCATGCCAAGAAGTTGTTCTGGTGCTCGGTGTGGCACCTTCCCGCGGTGTTGATCTTGGCCATGCTACATAAAAAGGACCAGTGGAACCGGTTGTTTGAATACGTGGGGATCAAGAGTGCACCAGGGCAACAACAACAGCAGCAGCAGGCGGTGCCACTCGTGGCGTAGTCTGGTTGCTCCAGCCACGCTTCTGTATATATACGCGCACATGTAGTTACATACGTTCTATCATATTCGGCTATTTATGATATCCCATATTGTGTGTCCAAAGAACAACAAGGGGAGAAAAAACATAAAAAAGACAGCACAGAATGTTGGTGTTGAAAATACGCACCACAACTGGGACAACAATTGCCAAAACAACAACCACCAGGACAGAACAGAAAACTACTACTCCCACCCAATGGATTCTGTGAAACGGCTGAATAGCCTATTAAGGTCACTTGGGCTCAAGAACTCATCGGCCGCGTCCAAAGCGTTGTCCCAGCACTTGTCGTCTAAGGACAAGAAGTACATCCAGCTGGTGGAAAAGGCCCTTGCCACGTTCGACTCGCTCGAGGAGTGGGCCGACTACATTGCCTTTTTGGCGCGACTACAGAAGGCACTCCAGTTTACTCCCGAGCCCGGTGAATCATACTACGTGCCGTATGCGTCGCAGGTGGCCAACCGGTTGGCGCTCTGCTTATCGTCGACGTTGCCCAACGGGGTGCACCAAAAGACGTTATCCATATACGAGCACGTGTTTGCCCACATGCCCGACGACAAGTTGAACCGGGACATGAGCATCTGGGTGCCCGGACTCTTGCCGCTTGTGTCGTACTCATCGATCCAGGTCAAGCCGCAGCAGATCAGAATCTTCCGCGACTTATTGCTCTCCAAGCTCACGCGCGAGCGCTTGCATGCGGTAGCGTCACCTTTGGTGTCGTGCTTCCTCTCTGGGATGGACGATGAAAACTCGGAGGTTTTCAACGACATGCTCGGCTTGCTCGACAAGTACAAGCAGAAGCTCGGCGATGACGCGCACTTCTGGCAACACTTGTTTCTCTGCATCGTGAGCAATCGCGAGCGACGACTCGGCGCGTTGCACTGGTGCGTGCGACGGCTCCCGCGGTTCACCGCATCCCGGGACGAGCAGGGAAACCCCGTTCTCGCGAAGGAGGCGCAGTTGTGTTTGCAGCACAGTCCCGGAATGTTGATCAGGGCGTTTGCTGTTGCCATTGATGCTTCTATGACCCCCGACATCATTGTTGTGCGGGGCTTTTTCGATCTTTTGTTGTCGCATCTCCCCTTGGACAGCGACGTGATAACGACTCAAACGACGCCCAAGGACAAGGAGCTCTTGGTCATGGCATGCTGCCGCGTCACCTTGAAGAAGGATATGAGCTTGAATAGACGGTTGTGGAACTACTTGCTTGGGCCCGAGCACGACGACAAGGGTGACGCTGAGAAGAGCAGCAGTGGTGATGCAGGGTTATCGCGGCCGGCATACTTTAGGGCCCATGCGTTGGACACATTAGCGGCAGGGTTGATCAAGCATGCACGCTCGAACACAGATTCCGCCGTGGTCGAAACCTTGCGGATCTCCTTATCATTGGTGTCAGATCGGTGGGAGATCGGGATCAGTTTGACGCCAGCGCTCTTTTCGCTGTACTTGGACATTTACTACCAGCATAAGGACGACACGGGCGTACTGGTGGCGGCGCTGGCGTTCTTTGACGGCGTGGAGTCGAAGTTTATCTGGGCGCATATTGTGTCCATGATTGTGGGTGATAACAAGAACAAGAAGGACGGCAAAAACAAGGACACTGAAAATACTAACAGCAATGACACCAACGACGACAAACTTGGTCTTCTCCAGTTTGTGTTGCGCGAGTTCAATTTAAATGAGGAAGATATGGTTGCCGTACATGCGCCACTAGCGGTTGTGTGCTTGCTTGCCACGGCCAACGTCACCGCGGCCAGATTGGATATTTTAGAGACGTTGCTTGATCTTGTCTCGTCGAGAGTTTATGAGGAACTCAGCAGCTCCGGTACAAACTTGTCGAGGGCCGACCTTGTGGCCCAGATCCAGCAGAGTTACCTGTCTACACGGGACATCAGAGGTTATGGTGATGATGGTGGTGCAGCGACTGTAACAGTTGCTGTAGCAGCGACAGAGGGTGACGAGTTCAAGTCCCCATTTTCTCCTAGCGAGATCTCGTTCTTGATCGTGCACTTGTTGCGGGACTTGTACTTGGACAGTATGGAAGCCACTGAGTACTGTCGGAGGTTGAGTACGTTGCTTGCGCGCTTGCTCCGGGTGGTACCTGCGTCGGAGTGCTCCCAGGTTGTTGACGCCGCGTTTGCCGAAAAGGTGTTGCTGTACCCGGTCTCGCGGAGCGCCACTGACGACATAACAAAACAGAAACGGCTCTTAGTGTCGTTTGGCTTTGCCGCGTTGTTCAAGTACTTGTTGGTCGCGGTGGCACTGCCCGCGACGCAGCAGGATAAGCTCTTGGGCGTGGTTCTCGGCAACTTATGGCCCTCTCTTTACTCGCCCGACCCCGCCAACCACCAGGTGGAGGCTGTCAAGGCGATTTATGACTTGCGGATGGAGTTTCTGCCGTACAAGGTCGAGGCCGGGGTGTTACAACTGTTCTTGGCGCTCAGCGGAGAAGATCGGGTGGTGGCGTTTGAGACCTTGTGGAGTCACTCAATCGCTATCAACGATGGTGACGCGTTGCTCGAGCAGCCGCTCCTGGTGTTGGTAGCGGGTTTGGGTGTGAGTGCTATTTCTGGTACCGCTGCTTCTGGTACTGGCCATGGACAGTACCAGCGGAGCGTGCACGAGTTTGTGGTAAAGGTAGTCAAGAGTGGGGCGGCAAACCGGCTCCTCAAGTTGGTCATCAACCCGGTGCTCGACTTTGGGTTCTTGCACGCGGCGCGGGTCGAGTTTGGCTACGAGGACGATCTTGGTCGGTTCGCGTACCACATGGGCATCCTCGCGAGCATGGTGGAGTTGGATTCCAAGCTTGTGCGCGAGAGCATCAACAACGAGCTTGCGGTGATGGACAACAACAACAAGTTGGCACTCGTGAAGTCCAACGAGTGGGATATTTCCACGTACAAGTCGTTGCTTCTTGCTGTGGTGAACAAGTTCTGGCGCACCCGACTCGCGAGTGCCGTGGTGGGGGACTCTAAGCAGATGCAGTACTATTGCTCGTGTGTGGAGAGCTGTTTACGCGTACTGAACCTCTTGGTTACCGGCAATGAGGCCAACTTTGCCGAGCTCTTTGATACTTTAATTGGCGTGTCGTCACTTTACTTTAGCCAGCCGCTCGCTACGAGCGACCTTGAGACGGTGCAGGCGATGTTTGTACACAGCATTCACGCGCATTTGGAGAAGGCGGAGGCGCTGCGCGCGCATATGAACTTGTTGCACGTGGAGTCTAGCAGCCAAGAGCCGTTGTTGGTGAGCTTCATAATCCTCGGGATCCAGAACTGCCGGTCGCCCGGGTTGATGCAGGAGTGGTCAGCGTTGCTCGTGAAGTCGCTCTACTTGTTTGGGAGCTCCGTGTTTAGCGTTTTGCTCCCCTTGAGCAGTGCGTTGGTGAAGAAGCTCGCGGCCGAGTTTGACCAGCTCTCACAGTGGCAGCGGTTTTCCGGCAAGGAGAACTTTGACTTGTCGACAGGCGTGCTTTTCAACTTGTTGGAGGACGTGTTGACCATCAGTCACAGCTACTTACTCCCCTTTGGGTTCCGCAGCGCTACTGAGGGCCGCACCAATGGCTCCATCGCTAGCGCTAGCGCCAGTGCCAGTGGGGCCGCGGGTGACAGTGGCTTTTTGAACACAATGATTCTGGGGGTATTTCTGATTGAGTCTCCCTCTCTGCGGACCTCGGAGCAGAACAAGTTGTATTCGGTGTTGTTGTCGTTCCATGAGGCGGTGGGCATAGCGTTCAAGATTTGGTACTGGGCCGATGTGGTACCTGTGGTGGGGGGCACCATTGGTAGTACCACTACCCCTGATGCTGGTATCACCCTACTTGACTACTATTCTGATAAGTCATTGGTGTACATTGCACACCGGCTCAAGTTTCGGGCACGGAAGCTCATGGAGTCCTTGTTTGAGCTCGAGCGGCAGCAGGTGGTGGAATCTCTCGTGGCCATGAACGCGACGTATCCGCGGGCGTTGAAGCTTCTTAACATCTTAGACGGCGGTCGGTCGCAGGTGACGTTGCCGGTGTTGTTCAAGGCGATCACCACGCGGTGCGCACCGCAGTTGCTCTCGGAGGCCCAGCGGTCCAATACGGTGGAGTCTGAGACGCTCACCCCAAGTACGCTTGCCGGCTTCTTGGTAACCTTTTTCGAATTTATCGACAACGACACCGTGTGGGACGTGTGGAGCCAGACAGTGTACTTTTTCCGGGATGTTCTGGTGCATCCTGTCGAGTTCGGGGATGTTGTCCCTGCGTGCTTGTGTGTGGGTCGGGTGTTGATCTTGAAGTTGGGCACGCTCAAGGTCAAGGATCACAAAGTGCGGAAGGAGTTGGTGGACGTGTTTATGCGCGTGTTTGTGCAGAGCACCACGTTGAAACCAAAACTAAGTGCAGGCGGGACACCGAACGGGGCTACCCCAGAAGAAAAGCCCTCTCATAGCATTGTGGTGAAGGACGAGTTGGTGCAGGCGTATATGGAGGTTATTCCTGACTTTGAGCTCGTGTTCCAAGACAATGAAAAGGTGGTGGCAGCGGTCAATGCGGTGGTGGCCAACGTGGTGGTCCCGCAAACCAAGCAGGTACTGGGTCTCGCTGAGCTCGATTTGCAGCTTCTTGTGTTGATGGATAGCGTGGGAAAGGTCAGTGCCACACGGCTCTGGAAGAACTGGATGTTCGAGTCATTTATGAGCAGCGAGTTTTTCCGCGTGTCCACAGATGACCGTGACCGCGGTCGAGTGCAGGTGTGGAGGTCGCTCTTGTCTCTTTGGATCAGCAATGACGCCGATAAGTTTGGCGAGTTGGTAGCCAAGGTGACCACGTCATCAGCAGCGTCACCCAGCAACTTGTTTGTGTGGAACGAAATTTCCGAAGTGGAGAACAAGGCGAACGTACTCCGGCGCATCACGTACTTGGTGGCAGTGCAGCCCGCAGACTTTTTCTTGAACCACCTCGACGCGTTGTTTGATAAGATGGAGAGCTTGTTGGATGGCAACTGCCCCGACGCCATCCGCAGCCAGGTGACGGTGTTGGCGCGTGCCATTGTGCTCAAGTTTGACGAGATGCACCTCTTGCCGCGGTGGACCACGCTCTGCCACGAGATGGTGGCCATCTTTGAAGGAGTGGCAGAAAAGTCCCCCAAGGAGTTGAAGGGTTTGTCCAAGGACACTTTGCAGCTCGTGTTGAACGGGTGTAAGCTCTTGGACCAGCTGTTGATGTTGCGGTATGACGAGTTCAACTTGTACGACTGGCTCTTTGTGAGAACGAGCCTGGACTTCTATGGTGTCGGGGTAGGGGCAGCAGTAGGAGTAGCAGGAACAGTCACCAACGCTAGGGGCAGCGCTGGAGTTGGTACCAACAAGCACGAGTCTGTACTGCTTGTGGACGCAATTGCGGCGGCCAACGACTTTACGTACTTGAAGGATGAGCCAGTCAAGATAGAGCCGCCACAAACGGTGCTGCGGCCGTTGTTGGCGGGGGTCAAGAGTGTGCAGCTGATCACTCAGTTGCGGTTGTTCTTTGACTCATTGAGCATGGTCAATTACGAGCGCATTTATGGGATGTATCCCATGGACTACGAGGCGTGTGTGGCGGACGTGATCAACGATTTGTTAGATGTATAGAGCTAGATTTGGCTGCTCTTTGAGAGCAAGAAATATGGAAAAAAAACGCACACAAAACAAAACCACTGAAAGAAAACCCAACATGCGCTCGCACTCTACATCACAACACATCCCAGAGTAACCCAATCAATTGCGTGGATACGCATAATATACACATATACATGCTGCAGATGAACAACAGCGTATCTTTTGGTTTGAATGGGTCGCAACTATACGACGATTTTGGTCTGCCGGAGGACGAAGAGTTTGACGACACCGAGTTGGAAACACCAGTGGTCGTGAGACACACAGGCACGCGGCGGCAGCAGCAGCAGCAGCAGCAGGGAAACGGCTCTCCACGTGGATCCAGGTTCTCCAAGTTCCGTACCACGCGATCGAGTCCGTTAAAAAAGTCACCCATAACGAGAGTTGACTCGGAAGCAGGGGACGCTTCCGTCGGTGTTCTTGCCAGTGTCAACGCCAATACTAACATCAGTGCGGGGGCCAGCACGGGGGTTGACGGCGGTCTGTCGCTGTACATTTCGCCCTCACATCTCAAGTTCAACAGGAACATTATTGTTGAGAGCGAGGATGGCTTGGTGGGAACAGTAGCCAAACAGGAAACACCGACGCGGCGCAGCCAGCCAGCCGTATTAATCGCTTCGGGGACAGTCCGTTTCGGTAAAGGGGCAGAGATATCAGGAGGACGAGAAAGTACCGCCAAGCATAGGAAAGTGGATCAAAGTGAGACCTCGAGTGAGTTTGGAAGCGAAGACGAAAGGGAAGAACAGCATGTCGGGGAACTGGCCGGTGAACAGCAAGTCGGGGAACAGGCTTGGGAACTGGTCAAGCGAGAGCACGTCAGACAAGAACATGACAAACCAGCCATCTCGTCTCCGGTTGTTGACGATGCTAATGTGTCACGACAAAGCATACTTGCCAGGGTCAACGACACCCTCCAGTCGCTTGAAAAGAACTACCTAAGGAGCCCTGTTGTGGAGCAGCGGGTACACAGTGCAGACAACATCATCGACATACCCGACCTCGAAGAGGAGCCGCAGATGGCGCTCTTGCAGCCCCGGGCGGTGTTGTCGAGTCCTGTCCGCCTTGCGCCTGCAGTAAATGATGCAAGCACGCTCCAAACAGACCTGCCCCAAGTGGGCTCCCGCTACGCAAACCTGTCTCAAGCAAACCTCGCCCCTGCAGGCCTCCCGAACACTAGCTTCTCCGACTCAAGCTTTCAGCACGCAAACTGGTGGCCGTCTGCGAAATGGTCGAGGCTCAGAAAGGTTGTGCTTCTGAAGTCCGTGGGGAGGGAGGAGGCGGTGAACAGCCCGTTGCTTTTGGCTGAGTTGGGGTGCGAGAACAAGTACGAACTCCAGAAACGGTACGACTTTTTGGCGCGCCACAAAGCCCGTGGCCGCAAGGACAAGAACAAGGGGGTTAAGAAGATGCGGCCACACGCTGGTTGAGAAGCACCGAGAGGAGGGGGGAAGTCGGGTGACTTCTGCAACCCAATAGTTGTACTAATCTATACCCCATTTGTACTATATCCATATTCACCCTTTGCTAAAGCACATTAGACAAGATGTTACTTAGTTTCGCGTCAGGCTTGGACTTTTCCTTCAACTCCAGCTTGGCGTCGCTCCTGGTGCTGGTGACGCGCCGTTGCTTGAAGCTTCGCCTGATCTGAGCGTCGTTGTCGCCGTCACCACCTGATTTTCGCTTTTCCTGGATCTTGGTGATGACCTTGGACTGCTCCACGTTGGTGACAAACGTCTTGTTAAGCTTCTGCTGTTGCGACAACTCCAACGCGAGCTTGGCCTGACGCACCTCGTTCTCCTTGGCTATCTGTTGCGTCAAGTCCAACCACTTAAACCCCGACAAGTACTTGATGTTGATGATGTCGTCGTAGTAGTACGACGTCTTTTTCCCGCCGAGCTTGTTCCCGTTCAACGTAGCCGCACAGAGCTTGGCGTCCTTCTTCTTGACAAACTCGATCCACCCCTCGGTGAAGTTCTTTTTCTTGTTGCCGCCGTACCTGACCCGCTTGTGGTATACGGCCGTGTCCTCTGGCTTCAAGAAGAGCCGATCGATCTCGCCGAACCGCGAGAGCACAGACCGCAACTTGGCGGGCTTCATGTATGGGGGCACCTTGGACAAGTAGCACACACCCGTTCGTTTTATCCTCTTTTTCTCCTTCTCGAGCTGCTCTGCCGTTAACTTTTTGAGCTTGCTGCTGACCTTGTTGCCACTGGGTTTGGGGGTAGCACCTTCTTCTTCTTCTTCTTCTTCTTCTTCTTCTTCTTCTTCTTCTTCTTCTTCTTCTTTATCAAAGTCAAACCGGTCGTCTTCAAACGGTTTCTTTACACGCGTGGCACCCTTTGCCTTGATGTTAAACACCCTATTGGAGTCTTCCTCCTCATCGGAGTCATCGAAATCGCTCTCCTCATCAGACAACTTGGCAAACTTTTCCTTCGCAGCGGCACTCAGGAACTGCGCTCTTTCGTCGTCGCTCATGGTATCGGAGTATAGTGGTTATGGCTATTGAGGGTGGAGGACCTGGCGATGCCTTTTACGCTGTGACAAATAAATTAAGCAGAAAAAGATGAACTAGAAAGAGAAAATGTCGTACCTTGCAGTGTCGCAGTGGCCAATGTCGCAATCCACGCCTTGTCGCAAACTACTGTATACATTCGCTACATAGTTATGTATACATTTATAAATATGTGTGACACTGTTGCATCCGCATCCACATTCGCACATTCACTTCTTGCTGGTCTCAGCACCAGTCTTGGCGCCCTCGGAGGCCCCAGACACAACACTGGACACGTACTCGGCGGCGTTGGCAATCTGCTCCTTTGCCGCTTCCACATACTCCCCCGCGGTCTCAGCAAGGGTGTGGCCCTCGCCCTTGGCAGCCTCGGCATTCTTCTGCACCTCGTTCTTGGCGTCGTCGTGACCCTTCTTAATGTTATCGGCAACCGTCTGGGAGAACGACTTCTGGTTGTCAGGGACGTTCTTAGCGGCAAAGTCGTCAAGTGCGTCCGTCACCTGCTCCTTACCCTTCTGTAAGGCCGACTTGTCTTCCTCGGGGGTCAATTTCTCGTTGATCTTGTCGGAGATGTTCTTTCTACCAGCGTCAGACATGTTATGTGTGTGTAAACTGTAATGGTGCAAAAGAAGAAGAAGAGGGGGAAACATTTCGGGAAGGGTGGGACACCATTGCCCCTATTTATACTCTCGAACATGGCACAATGGCAATTGTGCCACAACAAAGAAGGTGGAGGAAAGGGGGAGGGGCACGATTGTACTGGAGCCGAAGGTGAAGAGAGGAGAGAGGGCTGGGCAGAGCCATAAACTCTCGAGTTTAAGTTAAAGTTGCTATGAGCATGTTTTTGTTTGCGCCACGGTTTAGGAGGGTGGGGGAGTAATTTAAGTATCCATGCAGCCAAGAAACTCAGTGGTTGCTGTGATTGCTTTTTTTCTTTTCCTGTTCACACCATGCCTCTCTCTTCACTCTCCTCCTATTCTTCTTATCATCACATCTGCTCTTTGGCCTGGCTGCGATCTATAGTTGCTCGTACATTTGTAAGAAGGATCTGGGGAACGCTCGTGTTCACAATTGACCTGTGGCGGTAAAAGTGCATTCACTCCTTTTTCCTTTCTCCTTTCTCTCATTTTAGCTCCTCGCTTGGGTAGCAACCATGTTTGCGCCAAAACGCATCCCCCAAAAGAAATGGCAGGAAATGGGTAATCTTAGTTAAGCTTGCTGTGCAGCATGCAGGACGTTACCACATACATTTCCAGCGAAATGTACGTGACTTTTTTCTTTCGGATTATAAATTCCGAGCACGGTGTGTTGTGTCATGTAAGAGTGCTCTCAGATATACCAGCCTTGTTCACACCAGCTTCAGCACTGTATCTTCTCTATATCGCTAATGTGGCTGCCTGGGTTGTGCGCTACTGTGTCAGTACGTTAGTGCTTTGGATCCCCACACACGCTACTGTTTTAATTTCTCCCAACTTTGGCAAGAATTCTATCATAAACAGAACAAAGAGTATTCCAAGCCTAGTAGCTGCTCACCGTCAAGGAGATCACATGGAAAGGGGACATCTTAAAAGAAACACATTCTGAAAATTTCTGGACCATCCACTCACTCACACTGATGAGCCATATGCTAGCTCCAATTGCAAATATAACACCTATTCCTTCAACTGCAGTTGCAGTTGTGCGCATCAGGGCAAACCCTTTTTTTTTTCGTCTGCTCTGCCACGGGCATCACCACCAACAGGGACAACAGCACCACCAATAGCACCACCCACTCCCTAACTCATGGCGAAAAGCGGCACCGTTACTGGCGACATAGACCAGAAGATATACAACCTCGTACACAACTTGTTGGACGAAAGGACGTGCGAGAACCGAAAGGCGCTCAAGGTGTCAGGGATGGACGACGACCCCCTTGCGGGTATCGCGTCGGCTTTCGACCTCACCAACGGCCAGGTGCTTGTGTACGTGCAGCAGCACTACCTCCCGTTTAAGCGGATGAAGAAGAACTTGTTGGAAAAGTCTATTGCCTCGGTGTTGAAGATCGTGAGAGATGACGAGTCGCAAGAGATGGGCCAGCAGCAACAGCAGGAGGAGGAGGAGGAGGGAGAGGATAGAGAAGAGCATGGACAGGAGCACCCGGAGGATGGAGATAGCGAGTTGGAAGATGTAGGAGATGAGGGTAGGCTCATGGAGGTGCAGGACTCGAACGCGCTCAACAAATCTGTGGTTGCGATGTGGGGCACCGCCAAAGAGAGTAGCAAGGAGCAGGATAAGGGCAAGGAGCAGGATAAGGGCAAGGAGCAGAAGCAGAAGCAGACACTTGAACAGATAGACGGCGACGAGGCCAAGGGAAAAAAGAGGGCGACTAAGGAGTTTCTGAAGCCGGCCACAAAGAAGCAGAAGCGCAAGATCGACTACACTACGCCCACCGCCGACTTGGCCTCACTCGGCGGGCTCGAAGCAATCACCACCCAGTTGCTCGAGTTGATCGGGCTCCCCATCTTGCACCCCGAGATCTACACCGCCACCGGAGTGGAGCCGCCACGGGGGGTGTTGTTGTACGGCCCACCCGGGTGTGGCAAGACTACTGTGGCCAACGCGTTGGCGGGCGAGTTGAAGGTACCGTTCTTCAACATCTCGGCGCCGTCGATCGTGTCGGGGATGTCGGGGGAGTCAGAAAAGAAGTTGCGCGAGCTCTTCGACGAGGCCAAGGCTGTGGCGCCGTGCCTCATCTTCATGGACGAGATCGACGCCATCACGCCCAAGCGGGACGGCGGGGCACAGCGCGAGATGGAGCGCCGAATTGTGGCCCAGTTGTTGACACTCATGGACGAGCTCACGTTGGAAAAGACAGAGGGAAAGCCAGTAATTGTCATTGGCGCCACCAACCGGCCCGATTCGTTGGATGCGGCGTTGCGGCGGGCGGGCCGGTTCGACCGCGAGATCTGTTTGAACGTACCCAACGAGGAGCAAAGAGCGTCCATTCTCCAGGCCATGACCAAAAACATCCGCTTGGAGAACGGCGACAGCTTTGACTACCGCGAGTTGTCCAAGCTCACGCCAGGCTACGTGGGTGCTGACCTCAAGAGCTTGGTCACGGCGGCGGGTATCGCCGCCATTAAGCGCATTTTCGAGCGATTGAGCGAGGAGCAGGACGAGGGTATTTCCAAGGAAGACCTCATGGAGGTGGACAGCAGGAACGGCGCAGTGAACGAGGAGGCGCTCATTGACAATTTTCTCAGAAAATCCGAAACCGAGAAGCTCTCCACCATCAAGACGTTCTTGAAAAGACACCCAGCGGCATTGACGGAGGAGCAGTTGAAGCCATTGGCCATTATGTACCAGGATTTTGTCACGGCGCTTCCAACGGTGCAGCCTACGGCGAAGCGCGAGGGGTTTGCCACCGTGCCCGACGTAACGTGGCTGCACGTGGGGGCGTTGTCGCGGATACGGATGGAGTTGCACATGTGCATAGTGCAGCCCATCAAAAAGCCGGAATTGTACTTGAAAGTGGGCATTGCCGCTCCAGCGGGGGTGTTGATGTGGGGCCCGCCCGGGTGCGGCAAGACATTGTTGGCGAAGGCGGTGGCCAACGAGTCGCGCGCCAACTTTATTTCGATCAAGGGTCCCGAGCTCTTGAACAAGTACGTAGGCGAGTCTGAGAAGGCGGTGCGGCAGGTGTTTCAACGCGCACGCGCTTCAATGCCGTGCATCATCTTCTTTGATGAGTTGGACGCGTTGGTGCCGCGGCGCGACAGCTCGTTGTCGGAGTCGAGTTCGCGCGTGGTGAATACGTTGTTGACAGAACTCGACGGGTTGAACGACAGAAATGGGGTGTTTGTGATTGGCGCCACCAACCGGCCCGACATGATAGACCCAGCGATGTTGCGGCCAGGGAGACTTGACAAGACATTGTACATCGAGTTGCCTACAGCTGACGAGCGTCAAGAAATTCTCCAGACGTTGGTGCGGGCTAACCAGTCGCCACTTGCCCGTGACGTCGACCTCTATGCCGTGGCCCGGGATCCGCGGTGCAACAACTACTCCGGAGCGGACTTGTCGTCGTTGGTGCGCGAGGCGGGCGTGGCGGCATTGAAGAAGAAGTTTTTTAACAGTCAGGAGCTCCAGCAGTTGGATAAGTCGGGCTTCTATGAACAGGATGTGGCCGACGACGACGTGGAGGTGACCATGCAGGACTTTGACGCGGCGTTGTCGTCTATCCGGCCCAGTGTTAGCGAACGTGACCGGCTCAAGTACGAGAAGCTCAGCCGCAGGCTCGGGTGGAACATTATGGATGAGAAGGAGGATGCCAAGGAGAAGGGCCAGAGCAACGAGAATGGGCAAGGTGACGTGCACTAAATAGGAAAGAATAAAGATGGACAAATGTGCAAGCAGAGAAGAGGGGGTCGTGATCCATGTGTATGTCACAAATCCTTGATTGGTGATTGCAAGGGTGGTGTGTATTTGATCACATTGTGCATACATGGTGTATGGGTGTATAGAAGGTGGTTGTTCTATGTGAGTAAATAGTAGTTCAAAGGTAACAGAACACGTGATCCAGATCAATAAATCACGTGCTAAAATATTGTTTTCATACTGAATTACAAAAATAATCGAGCAACACACTACCAGCATGTAATGACCAAAACATCAACATAATATTTCTTATAAATAATAAAAAATAATAAAAATTAATACAGTTATATATATATATTTATTATATATTTCTTAAATTAAATCCAAACATTTTCTCTTTTTAACGCTACCATATTACATAATCACATTAAACATATTTAGTTTTGTATCACATATTATTAAGCAGAAAGCAAATTTGTGTAACATTGACTGATCACAACAAATAAACTAAAACACAGACTACCTTTCCCAAGCAGCAAAAAATTTAAAAATAGGCTGGTCTAGTATAGTGGTCAGTACAAGCCGTTGTGGTTCGCAAGAACAAATCCGTCTAGACCCAGGTTCGATTCCTGGGACCAGCAGTTGTATTTTTTTCTAGTTTGTTTGCTAGTTTGTCTCCTACAGTTATACTAAGTACTGCCTTGTTTTCAAACACCACTATTTTTTTTGACTACTTGATCATACCTGACAAATACTCTGCTCTCCTAGTATTCCTCAACATTGTTATCAGCGTCGGTCACTTTGCATCCCAGTATGTGCACCAACACCAAAGCATTGTCTTCGTTCTCGATATAGTTCTTAGCCTGATTCTGCTCAATCTTGGGGTTGTTCAAGTGCAATGACTTGTAAAAGTTGAAGGTGGCAAGGTCGGCGTCCTTATCAAGCACCTTAGCGCTGCCATCCAACATCACCGACACCCGACTGATTTCGTTCTTGTTCAAATTGGCGAGTAACTCGTAGAGACTGTTGCGCCGCTGCGACACGTTACCGCTGGCGTCCTCGGGGGTGTTCTTGACCGAGATCCAGTCGTGGATCAACACCGACACGTTGGGGTTGGCTACCATGTTCTTATACTTTGTTGTTTTCTTGGGCGTAGAGACGATGATGATGTTATCATCGCCCTGGCGGTAGAACGTGTAATTCATCAACGAGACGTGGGGCTTATCGTTGTAGCAGGTGGCCAAGTGGATAAACCGGCTGGAATTGAGCAAGTTGAGCACGGAGTCAGGCAATTTATCGTGGGATGTCATTGTGGGCGATCTGCAAAGCAACAGAGCAACAGCAGTGGGCAGACGGATGGATTGGCAAGACCGACTTGACGGGGGAGGGAATTTAAGGGATAATCTCGATTTTAGCTCTACTTTGTCGAATGGTTTTTTTTGTCCTCTTCATATGGTCGTTTAGGCTGTGCACACAAGCCCAAACGCCAATCCATAGCAACTACATCTTTACGCCGCCATTATACTGTCCATTTTGGTCCTCCCTGGTTTGATTTCCCTTAATTTGGTCTCCTATAGTTTCACAAGCTTCCGGTACATGCTCTGCTCGTCCAACAACGCGGCCATCTCGTCGAGAGTGGTGTCCAACTGCACCATCCTGTTCTCCTCCACCACCAAGCACTTGCCCAGCGCCGACCCACCGTCGCCCCCCGTGGCAGGATCCAAGAGGAGCCCCAACTTGTAGAGACTCTCCCAGCAGTTATGTAACACCTTGGGCGACCAAATTTTCTGGTTGACACGAATGCTGCTCGCGAACCGGCTTTCCACTGTCGACGCACCCACGTGCAAGTTTTTCATCATATCCTTGTACTCGGCGAATGCGAGGTTAAAGTTGATGAGCTGGAGCTCAAATTTCTCGATCCATCTCGCAGCTGCAATTGCCAAGAGAAGCTCAAGGTCCGACAAGCACGCAAACATAGCCTCGGTGCTGTTGGCCATGGTCTGCTTGAGGCGTGGCATAAAGTCGTCGTCGGCGAGGTACGGCTGCCGCGCGCACACCTTGGTCACCGCGAGTTTGCACGCGTTGTTGAAGTTCCGGTAGTCCTTGACGGTGTAAAAGTTCACCGCCACCACCTTCTTCAAGCAGCTCTCTGCCCGTGCGTACATGTCGTCAACGCTCTGATTCCACCGGTGCCCATACCGGGGCACATGCAATCGACCAATCGTGGCCTCATCAAGGACAAGGCCCGCGCGGGCGTTGCAGTAGAATTCGGGTAGGCTCGCCTCGTGCGAGATGGTGATCACGCGCTGCGAAAACCGGCTACTCACGCGCTTCTCGAGTGACTCTTTGGTAGTAATCTGCCGCGAGAGGCCAAAGACGCACACAGGCGTAGAGCTGCTCTGCGACATATCCAACAAGTTGTAGAGCAAGGTCTGTCGGTTTTTAGACGTGAACTTGTCAAACTCGTCAATGACAAAGATAATCGGCATTCTGTCCTCTTCCTGAGCTCCAGAAGTGCCGCGGGACCTGCTTAGCGTGCTCAAGATGTTGCCAAACGTCTCGTTGATGGACCTCAGCTCGTATCCGGCACCAGCACCGACCTCAGAATCTGCCTCGCGCACCTTGATGTCCAACTGCCGTGCGATCTCGCGGAGCGCGGTGCCGTCATCGACGTGGACCAAGGCATTGAGGTGGATGGCCATGAACTCGTCCTTGTACTCGTCATGCAACTCCGCAAGCACCTGCTGCACGAGCGCAGTCTTGCCACACGACCGCGGACCCACCATCAACACCGAGTGGCCCTGCTTGTCCCTGATAGTCAGCTCGAAAATACGGCGCACTTCGTTGTACTTGGCCAGCAAAGACGTGCTGTGAAGGTTGACAAAGTTGCCGTTGAGCTGCGAGAGGACCTGGCGCCGTACGGCGGCCACATCATCGGGAACAATGAAGGTTTCTGTATCGTCTGCTACAGTAAAATCTCTAGCGGCTTCTCCAGTGGTATTTCCAGTGACAGGTTGCTCTTTTTTTTCAGGTTGTCCCTGCAGAAAAGACTCGTCGTCGCTGGTGTCGTCGTGGCGCTCCCCCCAAACCGAGTTTGATAATGTAATGTGCTGGATTTTGTTGAACTTTCCGTCCCGTACTGCTCGTGTATACTTTACCGGTAGCTTAGTCTGTGCCTCTTCTGCTTCCAGCTTTGTGTTGTTGTGGCTCTGGCTCTGGCTCTGACTCTGGCTCTTGTTTGGCTTCTGTTTCTTCTTGGCGGGCTGTGCTTGTGCGTGCTCAATGGGCAACACCCTAATGGGGCCAAACTCGTCCTTGAAATCGTCGTCCAAAAACACGTTCTTGTGATGGCGGCCCTGGTTGCTGTCGTCGCCCATACTGTGTATCTCCTTGATCCGTCTAGCACGCCCAAGACAAGGAGGGAGCGCTCATCCAAAAAAAGAACAGTCCACCCGAGAAAAATAAGTTCAAAGAACGTAGAACCTGGTGCTGGCATCCGTGCGGCTTGATTCGTATTTCCCGTTTGGGCCACCTGAAACAGTAGATGTTTGCATCAGTGAAGCAACACCACAACACCTGGACCGTAACACGCAAGAAAAAGAAATGGGACCTGGTCCGAGTGGGGAAGGGGTTGGGAAACAGAGGCGACAGTAGGGAGGTAACAAGGATGAAGGTCCGCACACGATTATGAAACAAGGACGATGTAACAACATAACCGGTATGCATGTATAAAGGCCCTGGTTTCCTTCTCTCTACCCAGGAGAACGTAGATATCTTTCGCTAGTACATATCTGCTTACTGCTGTTTCCCACCATGTTGTCGCCAATTGAAATAATAGATGCAACCACATGCACGGGCACTACTGTAGGTTCAACCACAGCCACAACCATCGGCACGAGCACAGGCTCACTCTTGCCCAAGGCTCTTTCCGACTTGACCTTGTCAAACTCAAGCACCTCCGAGAATGATTTCGCTCCTACTGACATCGAATCCGCTGTTGATACTGATACCATTGGTGTCGTTGCGCCCGTCTTGCAGGAGGCGGTGCTCAACCGGTTCAACAGTACTTCCGACTGCCAGGTGTACGAAAAGGACGTAAAGGATGTGTTTGCCATGTTAGTGATTGCCCTCGGGTTAAAAAGAGCGCCATTGCTGACGCGCGTCAGCCTCAACCCTCTCGCGAAAAAATATCCCTACACATTTACCTTGGACACCGCCGTGGCTACAATGCGGCAGTTGACGCTCGGGGTGGAGACGGCGAGCACCGTCACGCGCGTGTCATACTTGTTCAAGCCCGACATTGCGTTGGCACTTGTGGCCCAGTTCTATGCCGCCAAGTTCTTGCACTCGCCTGCCGACCGGACCCGGGCGGAGCCCAAGGTGACGGTGGCTTTGCAACCCACACCTAAAGGCTTGGCGGTGGTGCAGGCGTTCTGCGACCGGGTGGGAATGGACCGGAGCAAGCAGCCGGCCATGCTTGACACTGACTACAACTCCATGCACCTTTTCCGGTTTAGCCGGGACTTGCAGACGAATCGCATCTTTTACTCAGAGTACTTTCTCCACTTGTTGCTCAGATCGCTATTGGGGCCCGAACCCAACGTGTGGTCGCCCTCGAACAAGCCCGAACCGCTTCCTGCCCACCACCACACCAATCACCACAGACATCCCCCCAACCACAACATCTCTTCCGGTGTCCCCTCGGGTTTCGCCGCCGACTACAACCATAAGCTTGAGTTTAGTTTTCTGAAATTTCAGGCGCCAGTGTCCCCACAAAACCATGGAACAGACGACGACGGTGTGGCGTGCCACAGTGACAAAAAGGACAGTACTGGAACTAGGGTCAGTCCCCTCCACCACAGGTACTTTACAAACCCCGTGTCGGACGCTCACGTGCAGTACTACGTGTCATCGACGGGGGTAAGGGTGTACAAGAGCAAGACCATGGAGATAGGTGCTGGCCGCAGCGTGACGGCGCGCTACTGCACCACCGGCAAGGCCATCTGCCAGTGGATCCAGGACTGCACAGACATTGTCAACCCCAAGCACGCTGTGGACATTGCCTCCTTGCTCGTGTGTGCCCGGTTGATCCAGACAGTGGGCGGACCCGAACCTAAAACCTCTTCCGATGCTGCTGGCGCCGCTCCGCGTTTGCAACCACACCTCTACTACGTCGTCACCAAGAGGGGGTACGCGGTGTGCCAGTGGAAAAAGACGCACGCAATGAAGGTGGCGACGGTACCAGTGTTGCCAGCCTCAGCGTCACTCTCGTCATCATCATTGCCATCAAAATTGCCGACCCGGACATGCAACCCAAAAGAACCTATCCGCCAGGAACTTACGTCGCCCACATTGACACTTGAGGACGTTTTGCAGGACCCGGGAATGCGTTTGCAATTTGAACAGCACTTGAGCCGGGAGTACTGCTTGGAGAACCTTGAGGCGTACATCCAATTGGTGCACTTTGAGAACCGGTACCGAGCATACCGCGACTTGCTAAGAAGGAGCGGGGAGCAGAAACAGGAACAAGGAGAGCAGGTATTTGCCCTGCAGATGGCTGCCATAGAGAGCGCATGTATGAGCATGGCGTACCAGATCTTCACCACCTACCTCAGTGCTGACTCCCCTTGCAACGTCAACATCGACTACCGTTTGCAGAGTAAGATCACCCGCGCCTTGACCTACCCCCAGGGCGCGAGTGCGGACGCAAAGGAGAGAAAGAGTGAGAGCGAGAGGGTCAGTGACAACGAGTCCGTCTTGTTGTTGAAAATGCCCACCGGGTCCGCCAGATTTAGCCTTGCCAACCCACTCGGTAACGAGGCGCAGTGCGCGGAAAGTAGTGGTACCGATGATGCAGACCCGAAGCCGGCACCATTGAAAGCAGTCTTCGAGTTGTTTTCCGAGGTCCGTGCACGCGTGTACCGCATGATGCAGGTGGACTCGATGCCCAAATTCATTGCCAACTTCCCAAACATGCACCTGTGTGTATAGACTCACGACCATATAACCAGGCAACTGCCTACTCTGCTAACCAGCTAATCGTCCACGCAGCTAATCGGATACCCAACATACATTGTAAATCGCACATACGCACATAGCTACAAATACAAGCTTACAGTATGCACGAACCTTCCTACACAATCGGTTCCAAGGTGGTCCCCTTCTTGATAGTGCCCCACCCAATCAAACGCCAATGCTTTTCGATACGTCTTGACAACGCAATCTTCTCACCCACCTCGGTACACGCAGGTGACGTCAACTGCAACCGCGCCATGTCCGCCTTCACCGCCAACACTCGCGCGCCCGTGGCGGTGGATCCGATGTTGACCATCAACACCTCACCCGCCTCTAACTTGCGTACCTTGGCACCCTGCTTGTGGCCCTCTGTCTTAACACCAAGCAACCGTCTCAACAAAAAATAGTTGATCTCAATGTCGGTGTACACCGAGGGCAAGTTGCCCTTGGCGCCCACTACCTGGCCCACTAACCGGTCCGCCCGGCATAACGTGGGGTCCACCTTGGTGCCCACACCAATCAACCCCCCGGGCACAGCAAACTTCAAGTCGTTGTGCTCGGCAAACAACGACACAATGTTCGAGAAGATAGGCTTGCACTGGATCTTGCCCGCGTCATCCTTGGTGACGATTCCGGGTCTGATTTCAATCTCGTCACCGATCTTGAGCACCCCGCTCAATATAGACCCCCCGGCAACACCACCCTTCAAGTCGTCCACATCGGCACCGGGCTTGTTCACGTCAAACGATCTGATGACAATCAACCGGGGCGACGCACTAAAGTCTCTTATAGGCACAGGGATGTAGTTGACAATGAACTGGTTCACGGCGTCAATGTTGTATTTCAACTGTGCCGAAATGGGCACAATGGGGGCGCCGTCGGCGATGGTGCCACGAATGAACTGGATGATCGACTTCTGATGCTCCAACGCCGACTCCTCGCGCATCAAGTCAACCTTATTCTGCAAGATCACCACGTGTTTCAACTTCATGATCTCGATGGCTGCCAAGTGCTCCGATGTCTGCGGCTGCGGGCATGGTTCGTTACCGGCAATAAGCAACAACGCGGCATCCATCACCGCTGCGCCCGACAACATGGTCGACATCAAAATGTCGTGCCCGGGGGTATCGGTGAACGAAACGTGCCTGACCACGTTCATTCGACTCCCGCACCCGGGCCTCTGGCATCGGGGATGGATCTCCTTGCCCGAACCAAACGACTGGTAGCATTCAGGCTCAGGGCATTCCTCGTTCTCGCATTTGTATATCTTGGCGTTGGCGTAGCCCAACTTGATGGTAATGTTTCGCTCCAACTCGTCCTTAAACCTCACCGTCTGCACCCCGGAAATGGCCCGAACAACCGTGGACTTACCGTGTGCCACGTGACCAATGGTTCCGATGTTAATCGTGGCTTGCCTGTTGATGATCTCGGGCGACGAGGGCGTCAATGTCGAAAAGTCAGGGTTGTCTGGCTGCTCGGGTAAGCCACCACCGGCCTCAAACTCTTTGCTAGCTGCCTCGGCATCCTCCTCTTCGTCCTCCTCTAATCCAGCAAATGCCACAGACTTCTTGCCCCCTTTCGCAGCACCGGCGTCCGAAACGCCACCAACAGCGGCGGCGCCATCCTCGTCCTGCGCTTCGTTTTCGCTCTCCACGTCGTACTCGTACTGCACGTCTTCGTCGAGCTCCTCAATGGTGCTTCCAATCACAATGTCAGGCGTGGCGTTCTCGATATCGTCGTATGACATGGTGGTGGCACTCTGATAGTGGTGGTAGTAGTGTTTGGTGATGTCGTTGTACCTAGTGACTAACAAAAGAAGAAAGAAAATTTTTTTTCACATTTCCAGGCTGACTTTTTTTATCACCCACACGACAAAATGGAAAGGCGCGCAAAGACAAAGTGGCAACCATTTGGAGGCGCGGTGGGATGTATAGCTGGAGAGGGAGAGAGAGTCCCCCTTTGCGCGCAAGGTCCATTGTCGAGTATTACAGCGTCCTTTTTCTTCTACTTCTACTCCTACTTGACTATATGGAACCCAAAGTCGTTCATCACACTGTCAACGTCCTTCCAGAGCATGTCGCTGTCAAAATTGTCAAAGTCCAACGCCAACTGGCCTGGCGACTCGTTGTATAATGAGCCAGATACCTGCGGGGGCTCGTGGACTGCCATAGTGGACGCAGGTGCGGACATGGGCACCATAGCAGCAGATAAAGTTGGTGCCGTGGCAGCCGCCCCCTCGTTGACCTTGGCGAGCGCGGGCGGACTCATATCGGACTTCACCACCACCGGCGACGAGTCCGTAGACGAGTTGACGATCTTAAAGATCGAGCTGCGCTTCCCCACAGCAATCGGCTGCGGGTCCAAGGGGATAGTGCGGATAATCTGACGCGCCTTGGACTCGGCGTCCACAGTGTTGGAGAGCGACCGCGGCTTGCGCGCACGTGCCGAGGATGTGGTGCTTAAGGGGGTGGTCGAAGCGTCGCCCGCCTCGTCGCTTGCCCCGTCACCCTCTTGTCCCTGTTGCTGCTGCACACCCGTGGTATTTGCACCATCCATGCTACCACCCACACCGCCGTTGCCACCAGCTGCCGCTCCCATTGTTACTGCCACGGCCTCCTTCCCCTCCTCTTCCCCTTCCTCTTCCTCGTCGTCGTCGTCTTCGAAGGAGCTGGCACCCTCGTCAATAGCCACGTCCTCCGGCAGCTTGTGGTCTGTCTTGCTCGTCAACTTTGTCATCCCCACCTGCGCCCGTAAGAGGTACAAGCAGTCGAAAAACACTGACACCGACATCCTGTTCTTGATGTTCACGCTCAAGCTGCTCAAGTGCTGCTCGTCCAAAGTGCGGAAAAGCTGCCACATGTTCCTCGTAATACCGCTCGATCGGTACGCCATGTCATGCTTCAAGATGGACGCCTTCGCCGTGAGGTTGACCACCGCCTCGTAGCACTGCTTGCCCGAACCAGTGTCCACCACCTTTTTCAACCGCGAGTGTGTCAACTTGCCGATGATGCACCCGGCCTGCCAGATGCTCAAGAGGTACACCCCGGGCAAGTATTTCACAAACCGCTTGTCTTTGGCCTGCCACGCGCGTGCGTGGTTCACCAACGCCATAGCCGCATTGTAGAGCTTGATCAACCCCTTTTGCAACTCAAAGTCGGCGATACGTGACGAGTCCATAAAGTAGTAGCTGAGCAAATGTACCCGCGCCGAGAGCAACTCGAACTTGCGATACCCATCGTCAAACGCAACCTCGAGGTGCAACTTGACCTCCAATTCGTCCAACCGCCGCGACAACAACTTCAACAACGGCAACCGCTCGGCCGCATCCACGAGCCCCGAGGGGTCCGTGGGGTTGGAGTTCAATGCCTTGGCCATCTGGTCTTCAAAGTAGGCAATCTCCATCATGTACTGGATACTGAGCGGGATGCTAATTCCGCTTCCCGGGCGTGCGTGTGACCAAATGGACGAGTCAAACTGCACACACGCGGGGAACCCAAATGCGCTTGCAATAGTCTGCGACGCAGTGTTGCATACGATCCACGTCTTGGTCTGCTCATATGCCATCGACAACTGTTGTTGTTGCTGTTGTTGTTGTTGCTGCTGAAGCTGCCCCTGGTATTGCCGCGCGTCCATGGCCGACGGCGAGTGCAAGCTGATCCGGATCGCTTGGAAAAACGCCGTGCTCACTGTGTGGAACGACGAGTCTGCGCTCAACGACGACGTGATGGGTGGCCAGTATGAGTACAAGAGAAACGCCTGGATCGAGTAGACCGAGCTCACATTCATGATGGGATCGTCCTCCTCAGTGGGGTTGTACCGCGTGATAGGCGAGATCATGATCTCGGCAAGGATGCCCTTGACGATGGGCGAGAGTTGGATCAAGAGCAACTTTTGCGAGTCCTCGCGGAACCGCCGTAGTGACACAAACATAATCACCCAAAACAACGGTGGGCACAATCTGTAGATCCGCTCGGGGCCCTTTTCCACGTCCACCACGGGGAGGATCGGGTGGTACCGCGACACGTACTCCAAGAAGAGTGCCCGAATGGTGTCGGGCGACAAGGCAATGTCGTCGATTGTTTTTTCGGCGCACTCCAAGGCGTGGTCGGGGATCTGCACCTGTCCGTCAGCGTGAACTGGCGGCGCCGGCTCCACGTTTCGTGCAATCGACGGCGTATTGGGCAACGAGTTGTTGGTCTCAGAAGATGCATGGGAGAACGGCGCATACTGTGTATGGTTTTGAGTTTGGGTTTGGGTTTGAGGATGGTGCTGTTGTGGTGGTAGCTGCTGGTGAGGAACGGTATAGTTGGTTGGAGACCGGATTGGATGTAGATGGGCTGTGCTCGGGTTTGCAAAGGGACCAGGCAGGGCCACGTGTAGAGGCTGCTGTAGCGATGGTAGCGATAGTAGCTTCTGTTGTTGTGGTAGTGATGGCTGCTGCTGCTGTGGACTCACAAATACCCCTGATCCTGTCTGTATCTGCATCTGCAGCGACGTGCGCAGCTGCGGTTCCGATAAGGACGGAAACCGAGCCAAAAGCTCGGCGGCCTGAGTGCTCGATAATGTCCGCTTGAGCTCGTCGAACTCCTTCTCGATCTGAGCTATCCTCGCCCGCTTGTACGTGCGCTTATAGTCCGACTTCAAGTCGCAGTGCAAGTGCTTCTTGGCACATCGAGTGCATGGCTCCGGGTGCCGCTCATGCGCGTCGCATCGCGCTTTCTGCTGCCGACACTCGACGCACGCCATCCGCTTGGCTTTCCTGAAGCTGCCCTGCGCTGGGGGCGGCGGAGTGCTTGAGTTGGACACAGGGTGGGGCGTTGCATGCACCGACAGCGTCTGTGAGTGCAATGCCAGCGGCTGCTCTTCCTTGATACTGGCCCTGAGGCTGTAGAGCTCCTGCGACATGTGAGCAATGTGGGCAAGGTTGTCTAAGGAGCTCGTGGTGGTGTTGCTGGTGCCGGTGTTGTTATTGGTGCCGATACCGATGTTGCTGTCACTGATGCTATTGGCGGTGCCGTTGCCGCTGGGATGGGCCATCTTTTGCTTGATTGTCCTTCCCTTACACTAGATGCTGCTTATTGCTTATCCTATCGCTTCGATCACCGTGCGTTGCTGCTGTTGCTGCTGCTTAGTGGCGCCTCTTCTTCTAACCAGGATGTGTAAAGGCAAAGCGGAAATAGCCCAAAAATAAATATATAGAAAGGAAAATTTTTTTTTCTTAGCTCACTCTAAAGTGCCAAACGGCTCAAACACATGTTTACATCTCTCTGTCTTCTCAAACCCCATTGCAAAAAAAAGGCAAAGGTGCGGGGGAGGGGAAGTAGCTCTAACTTGGCTTATGTTGCAACCGCCTTTCAACCCCAAGACCACATGCCGTCCGAGACCCAGTCCATGTCGAACTCATTCTTCTTGCTGCCAAAGAGCTTCAACATGGGTAAGACCCCCAACCGCGTGTCGGCGTCGGTGATCAACTCCACGTTGCCCCTCCTTGGAACCTGCTCCTGCTCCTCCTTGAAACCTGCTCCTATTACTGCTCCTGTTTCTGTTTCACACGCAAACGTGGATACTGGCAAGTAGTGTGTAAAAAAGTCGTACATCGCCGTATCGGGGATCTCCTCGGGCAAGTCGTTGACCGAGACGTAGAGATTGTCGAGCTCCGGGTGCCGCTGCTTGGCTACGTACACAGCGGAGCTGAGCAAGAGGTCCAAGTCTTGAAAGTTGATCCCGCCCAACTCGTTCAAGCTGCCCAAGGACGAGCCGCGTCTGCGAGTGCTGCCCAAGCCGCCGTTGCCGCTGTTACCGCCAAAACCATCAAGGGTGGCGGAAAACTGGATCTCGCCCATGCTGGTGATGAAAAAGTGGCCTTTGAGGAAGCTCCAGAGCGCATAGTACGACCGCCGCTGCAACTCGTTGGTGACAATCACACCCTGGATATTGGTGTATTTTTTCGTGGTCGCGTCCTTGGCATACGCGGTCTCTATCGAGCTCTTCGATTTGAAGTCTGCGTACGATGGCTTAACAGCAAACTTGGAAACTGTCTGGTGGACTACAGACGACTTTCTGCGGAGAGGTTGCGTGTCTGTGGTGGCACCACTAGCACCACCAGCAACACCAGTGGCAACACTACCGGCACTTCCTGCCTCTTCTATAGCCGATAAGGCATTGTTGGAGCCTAACTTGGATAGGGCCAAGATGCTGGACAAGTTTGTCAACGATGTCGACGACCTGTGGTCGCTCTGGAGGTCCAGGTGGAACAAGAGCTTGTTCAACTCGGTGACGATATGCAACTCCTTGTTCTGCAAAATGAACTCGATGATCTCCTGGTCCTGCGCACTATCGCCCAACAAAGGCTTGATCTTCTTACCCACAGATACTGAGGCTGTTTCGGTGGTGTTGATACTGGCACTGATGGTGCTGGTAGCGCCTGTTGCAGCTACTCTAGCCTCCCCCACTGACTCCTTGAGCAACAACTTCACCACCAGCTCCTGCCCTGGGGTTAACATCGACACAGGAATCTTGTAAAAGTCTAAGGGGTACGCCTTGAACCCGAAGCGCTCATAGTACGTCTTGGCGCCCGAGTACAAGAACCAAAAATACTGCTTTCCGAGGTGGTAGTTAGCCAACGCCTCGTCCACATTGCCGTTTTCATCAGTGACCATTCTCCGGAAACTGTCATTCTTCTCGGCGCTGCTCTTCTGTAAGTGCTCCTGCACAATCTTCCGCTCGGTGGCCGCGATAGCCAGCGACACGCACTGCTCCGCCAACCCACGCCCGCGGTACTCCTTGTCGGTGAACACAAAGCTTACTAACAACGCAGTCACGCTACTGACGCCAAACACATCGGGGTTGGGCACCGAAGAGATGGCATTCGACCGGTCTGCGGGCTTGTAGAGGCCTTTGCCATGCTTGATAACCGTGCATGCCACCACCTTGTTGTTGGCGCCCGGGTCGCGCAAGGCAAAACCCACCTGCCTGCCGCCATTGGCGATGTACCGGGTGTAGTCCTTGGTCAAAACGTCAGCAAATTCTGCGGGCGTCAAGCTGCCACTCCATTGGCTACCGCAGAGTGTGTACAACTCTCTAATCTCCTCAGGGTTAGTGGTCTGTATGAATACGAGTTGGGTCATTTCCTATTTCTGTTTGTTGGGCAACCTGGAAGAAAGTGATGTCACTTTTATGGCGAACTTGAGCGGGTCCTTCTTCTTTCAGGTTCCTCCAATGCAGAGTGTGTCAGAGTACTGACTTCCAGATCTGGGTTACTTTCCCCTAACTACATCCCCTTTTTCATTTTCCCTAGAGCGCAACCAACCAGGAGTGAGGGTTCGGGCAGTGGGAGTCAGAGGCGGAGATAACCAAAAGCGGAAAAAAGAGGAAAGTGGATTGCTTTTCTGAATATCACGTGACACTGACAATGACGTAATTGGGTGGTGGTAATGGAGATGGAGATGGAGATGGAGAGGGTTGTTTTCCAATTTCGCCACTTTTATCATAAAGCCATAGGTAAAGGATAGCCTGTCGTTATTCTCTTTTTGGCGTTGTTATGGCCGATGTGATAAACCAAAATGAGGGGAGCATCTCACTGAAATCGCAGGCATACAGCGGGACAATCACGGAGAGCGGGATAGAGAAAGAGGAGAGGAGAAGACCTGTCATCGTCACCCGTTGTCCATGGCTACTTTGCTGCACCTTTTTTGTTTTATGCATTTCTGTTATCAGCACGGCACCAGGGAGCGAATCAAAGGATGGCGTGGTCATCCACCACCGCCTCCCCCCTGTCGTATCACGCGATGTTGCTCGCCAAAAAACACACAGAGGTATCACTTTCTTCTCCTCCCCATGTGACACACCGGCAAGTTATCAGAGCCAATCCAATCATAATGGACCTGTGCGCCTAACCCAGCCCAATCCTCCAGCAAAGCAAAAGAAAAATACAACCATACAGAAAACCGGGCCTGAAATACCTCTGTCTTTTTTGTTTGCGCCTGCGTTAAGAAAAAAAAGAAGCACGCCGGCGCAATAAATGCCGTGCACTTTGTCTCGCTTTGCCGCTCCATTAGCTCCTGTTTCGCAGTCGCTAAGAAAAAAAGAGAACAGAACGGAGCAGAACACACACAAAAATAAAAAGAAATAAACGCAAGGAGGGAAACTGCAGCATCAGCATCAGCGGCGGCAACGACAGCGGCGGCGCATGCTTAAAAAAGAAAATAAAATGCCTAGTGAGTCAAAGAAGAGGCCCGCTTTCGTATGGGAAAAAGGGCAGCATTATGCTCTTCGTGATCATTGTGCTTCTCCTCTTCCGCCTGCTCTTTCTCCTTCTTCCCCCCTCCGACAGCCCGAAACCGAAAGATCTTTCTCCTGTTTTTGCTTTCCTTATAATAACTCCTGCGTTTTCTCTTTCCCTTCTCTTTCTTCTCCTCCTTTTCCTTCCCCTTCTTCTCCACCTTTTCCCTCCTTGAAAATTCTACCCTATTATCAATATACCTCCCACTATGAGCAAGGAGGAAACCACATTCAAGGCGCCGGCGTCGAAGGAGTCCTTCAGTGAGGACCTCACGTCCGGCTCGCACGACGTGTCCGCGTCGGCATCGGAAAAGACGGGCGTGTGGCAGGAGTTTAAGGACTCATTCAAGCGCGCCGAAACCACCGTCGACCTTGAGACCGGCGAGGTGCGACACGCCGACACCCTCAACCACAGCTTGAAAAAGCGCCAGATCCACATGATCTCGCTCACGGGATGCATCGGCAGCGGGTTGCTTGTGGTGAGTGGCGAGGCGTTAGGTGCCGGTGGCCCCGCGGGCGTGTTGATCGGGTGGGGCATCGTGTCCTCATTCTTGTACGCCACAATGCAGGCACTCGCCGAGTTGTGCGGTGCAATGCCCGTGACCGGGTCCTTCACCGTGTACTCAACCAAGTTTATCGATGAGAGCTGGGGATTCGCCATGGCGTACGTGTACGCCATGTTCTGGGTGGTGGTGTGCCCCTTGGAGTTGGTGGCATGCTCGATAACCATCAACTTTTGGAACTCCAACATCAACAGCGTGGTTTGGGTGGTGGTGTTTTACGTGTTGATCATTGGGCTCAACCTCTTTTCCGTGAGTGCGTTTGGCGAGGCTGAGTTTGTCGCCGCCATTGTCAAGCTCTTAGGAATTATTGGTTTTGACATCTTGGCCATCATCTTGATTTGCGGCGGCGGCGACCAGGGATACATTGGTGCCCACAACTGGCACCCCGCCTTTGCCCACGGGTTCAAGGGTGTGGTGTCAGTATTGTTGTCGGCCACATACTCGCTCGCGGGCACTGAGTTGGTGGGCTTGACGGCATCGGAAACCAAGGGCAACCCACGCAAGGTGGTACCACGTGCTATCAAGCAGGTGTTGTGGCGTGTGCTCATCTTTTATATGGTGACCTTGACGTTGATTGGGTTCTTGGTGCCCGCGTCGTCGCACGATTTGCTCGGCGGTGGCGGCACCGCCTCGGCGTCGCCCTTTGTCGTAGCCATCCGCCAGGGCGGGATCCGTGTGTTACCCTCTATCTTCAACGTGGTGGTATTGGTGGCGCTCTTGGCCATTGGCAACTCGGCCGTTTTTGGCTTCTCGCGCACCATCTTGGCGTTGGCACAGCAGGGTCTCGCACCCAAGATCTACACCTACGTCGACCGCCGGGGTAGGCCGCTTGCTGGCATAGTCACCAGCGCCGTGGTAGCGCTCTTGTCGTTTGTGTCGGCGTCCAAGCATGAAGCCGATGTGTTTGCGTGGTTGGTTGCGTTGTCGGGGCTCTCGACTTTGTTCACGTGGGGCAGCATCAACGCCGCCCACATCCGGTTCCGCGGCGCCATGGAGGCGCAAGGCCGGTCTTTGGACGAATTACCGTACCTCTCCAACACGGGCGTGATCGGATCGTGGTACGGGTTGATCATGAACGTGGTAGTGTTGGGTTTGCAGTTCTGGTTGGCGTTGTTCCCCTTGCGCGCTGCCAAGCCCAGTGCCGTGACTTTTTTCCAAACGTATTTGGCGGCCATCATAGTGCTCGTGCTCTACCTCGGGCACAAGATCTACTCGCGCAACTGGAAGTTGTTCATCAGCTACAAGGACATTGCCCTCGATATGGACAAGAACTCCACCGATGTGGAAATCTTGCGCCAGGAGATGGCCGAGGAGCGCGAGCAGCTCAAGACCAAGCCGTTGTACTATAGGCTATACCATTTCTGGTGTTGAAAAGAATGACAAAAAAGGGAAAGCATTTAGTAACAGTAATAGCATGTATCAGTATGGAACAAACGCACGTAGGAAGGGGGTGAAGACAAGGGACGTGGGGAAGGATTCATGTGAAAATGCAGCCGCTGTTGTGTGCTCCTGTCGTTGGCATGAGTCGCAATGGACAAAAAGGAGAGAAAAGTTGGAGAGAACGAGATTTTCATCACTGTCATCACCACCACTGCCACCACCACTGCTTTCCCCCAGCGCATCTGTTACCCATGCACTTGCTCAAGTCGTTGACACAGGCCAACTGTGATATCTACATCCTATGGAGCTCGGTGTTTTTACGCATGGCCAGCTACGGCCTCACCAACCAGGTGTTGACCCTCTACTTGAAGGCGGTGGGCGTGTCGGAAGAGCGGATCGGGGTGTTTATGACGTTGACATTGGTGGGTGACGCCATCATCTCGTACTTCCTTACCTGGAATGCCGACCGCATAGGCCGTCGCAAGGTGATGGTCATCGGGTCGGCGATGATGCTCGGGTCTGGGGTGGTGTTTTTCGCGTCATCGGGCTACACTACCCTCCTTGTTGCCGCAACCCTCGGAGTTATCTCGCCTTCGGGCGACGAGACGGGGCCGTTCAAGTCGGTGGAGGAGGCGTCCATCGCCCACTTGACGCCGCACAACCACCGGCCCGAAATCTTTGCCTTCCACGGGTTGTTTGCCACCGCGGGTGCCGCATTGGGCTCGTTGGTGTGCGGCTTCTTTGTCGACTACGCGCATGGAACCTGGGGTGCCGACCTTTTGCAGTGCTACAGGTACGTCTTTTTGATCTACTCCGGATTTGCCCTTGTCAAGTTCGTACTCATGATGTTCTTGACTGAGAGGTGTGAGGTGTATGTGGATAACTTTCCCATCACCGAGGCATCGCTGTTGCTACCAAGGGGGGGGGACAATGGGCAAACAGGAGAGCCGTCCGTTGATCTGGCTATTTCTCAGGCTAATGATGACGGAGAAGATGAAGGAGAAGGTGATGGAGAAGATGACGAGACACCTGCTGCCGTTTATAATGTTGAGGAGGAAAGCTCCAGCCCCAAGTGGGCATTATCGAGCACCGCGAGACACCACCTTCCCCGCCTATTAGCCATCTTTGTTCTTGACTCGTTGGGGTACGGATTTATGCCCTCGGCATGGGTGGTGTACTACTTGAAGACGATGTTCCAGTTGAGCGCCAGCACGTTGGGAGTGCTCTTTTTCACCACCAACTCGATGAATGCATTTTCCTCGCTCCCGTCAGCGTTGTTGGCCAAGACCACGGGCCCCGTGCGTGCCATTCTCTATACCCAAGTGCCTTCGGCGTTCTTTTTCGGTGCCGTGGCCGCATGTCTGCACTATGCCGCCGTGGTGGTGTTATTGATCCTCTACTACACCACCACGACCATGGACGTGGTTCCGCGGCAGGTGATGCTCTCGTCGATCTTGCCCAAGGAGGACATCGCCAAGGTCATGGGGCTCGTAAATATCGCCAAGACGATGGCGCGGTGCGTGGGTCCGGTGTTTACGGGGAAGTTAGCGGCGTATAACCGGTTGCGATATGGCTACGTGATCAATGCGGGATGCGTGTTGTTGGCTGACATCTTGCTCGCGTACAACTTCTTGCACCTCGACGCCGAGATCTTGGAGAAACAGAGCATCCAGCACCGCATTAGCTGATACAGAAGCAGAACAGGGCAGAGGTAGAGACAGAGTAGAACTAAAACTATCAAATGAATATTAAAATACACACTGAGTCAACAGTACAGACAGTCGCTCCTGTCCCATCCATAAACTATATGCTCCTTCCCCTCCTCATCAGAATAACATGTCCAAGGTGCAGCACACACAGAGTGCGGCCAAGCATGCCATCAAGCAACCCTCGTTGTTGCTGGTCTGGGGCCGCTGCTGCACGTACATCGGCTGCTGTTGCTGGTAATACCCCTGTTGTGGTGGAGGTGGACCGTAGCCCGGCTGTTGTTGGTAGTATCCCTGTTGTGGCGGGGGTGCGCCATACCCTTGCTGGTGGTAGCCCCCGCCAAACCCTCTATCTTGGGTCTGAGGGGCATACGAAGGCTGACCCTGAGGAGCGTAGCCACCATGCTGCGCGTGGCTGGGTGGAGCACCTGCAGGGGGGTTGAAGTATTCGTCTTTAGACATGGAGGTGAGAAGTGTGTGGTTGTGGTGCTAGGAGAAGAAGAAAGAGAATGTGGGTAGGTGTTTTGGCTGTGTATATGCCGGGGTCACCAATTTTTTCCCTCTTTTTCTCCTTTTAAAAAGCCCTCTTAATAGCGCTAGTGAGTTTTTTGTGCTGTTGTCACCTCAAGATGCTGCGCCGATCAATGTTTACGGCGGCCCGCAAAACCCGAGAAAGGGAATAACAACGAGTGCAAGAGAAGATCCACGTGACGAAGGAGGGGAGAAGGGAGAGAGTAAAGGAGTAAAGAAAGGAAAAAATGGTGGCGCACACACAGACCCAATCACGCACGGGCCCGAAGCATAGCCCACGCCAAGCCCATTTTCCGCACCACCGGTTCAGCACCACCGGTTCAGCACCACTGAAGCCAACAAAAAGCCTTGGCATGTAGAGATAAAAGCACACTCACAGGCACGTGACCATTTCCTATTGACACTTCTTATCCTGCTCTATTCTTTCGTCCCACTTCTTCATAAATTCATTTCATTGTCAAGTATATAACAACTTTTTTCCTCTTTTTTAGTACAAATAGACAAAGTTTGGGTTCTGGTCGCCGGCGTTGATCTGCTCTCTCTCCAGCATGGATGCAAACATGGCCTTGTAGGCATCGGTCTGCTTGACCCGATTCAATCGGTGGCACGTAAAGAAGTACGCCACCGAACACACCATGGCAAAGCACACGGCGGCGATGGACGTGGCCAACCCAGGCTTGTACACGGGTGCGTCCTTGGCCAAAAAGATAAAGGTAGCGATGATGCCGCCGATGTTGCCAAATCCAATCTGCCACGCCGTGCCCACCGACTTGCGGATATGCGACCCGTTGTTCAACGCGGCCCAGCACACCACCATGGGCATGGCGGTGTACAACCCACTGGCAGCGAGAAAACAGCCGGCGTAACGCACGTGCGCATTGTCGGTGGCACCCAAGATCATGGCGAGCCCGACAATAGCTATCACGCACGCACCAAGGGCAAACGGCAACCGCCGCTTGAACTTGTCGGAAATGAACGCGGTGATGTTGATAACCACAAACGAGCACACCCAGGGGTACACCGAGTGCTGCTGTGCTGCCACCGCGGTGTAGCCCATCTGGTTGATAATGGTGGCGGCAAAGTACGCGTACCCGTACGAGGGAATGATTAAACCAAAGTACGACAACGCCGGCAACCAGATGGTCCAGTCCTTGAAACACTTGGCTACGTCGCGCCACGTGTTCTTAATCTCGTATGCCGACGACGTGCCGGCCAAGAGCTCTAACTTGCGCTTCAAGAACGTGCGCTCGTTGGCAGTCAAGAATCGCGCCTCCTCAGGGAAATCGGCAATTAAAAAGAACAAAAAGAAAGCGCATCCGCAGCTTATGGCGCCCTCAATGATAAAGATCCACCGCCAGCTCTCCAACCCATGCGCACCGTCAAGGTCATCGATGCGAAAGGCGATGGCACCTGAAGCGGCGCCCGCCAACGCCGTGCATGAGAAGAACGCCGAGAACCGTCTTTGCGACTCGGCCTTGGAGTAGTAGGTGGACAAAAGGTAGAAGATGGAGGGGAACGTTGACGCTTCGGTGACCCCGATAAGGAAGCGACACGCCACCAAACCGCCAAAGCTCTGCACAAACCCCATGCCGATGGAGATGGCACCAAAGAGCAACACCAAGGTCGAGAGCCAGATGTGTGGGCGTACAAACTTGATCAAGTAGTTGGCGAGCACCTCGAACACGATGTAGGGCACGAAAAACACCGTCAACGCCGTGTTGTACTGGTTGCCGGTGAGGCCCAAGTCCGTAGACAACCCGTAGACGTTGGCGTTGGAGATGTTGACCCGGTCCATGAACGAGAGAAAGTAGAGCAACATGAGCGCGGGCACCACCCACAAATCGATCTTCCACATGAGCTTCCTGTGGTTGATACTGAGCTCCTGTGCCAAATTGTCCACCTGCTCCTCGATACTCGCGCCGGCATCAAGCTGTTGTACAGACGACTGATTCGAAACAAAGTCCTCGAGGTCCTTGTCATATTCCGGATGCTTTTCCAGGGACATGCTGTGTGTGTGGTGGGGGAAGAGACTAAGACGGGGGGAAAGAAAATGAGGAAAAGGGCAAGAACGGAGAAGTTGTGAAGGGAAAGAAAGTCTTCATGGGAGCACCAAGAAATGGGAACAATCTTATATACTTTTACTACGGCCACATACAATAGGGCATGGTTTGAGAAAATCGAAAAAAACAACGAGCAATTAGCCAAGGCAGAGGCAAGGAAAAGGGTACTCCGGTATAGGGATGTGAAATTCCGGAATTAGTCACTGTGGGGGCCGCCTCTAGGTCTTTTCTGCCGCGCAATGTTTGTTCTCCTCTCTTTGTGTCTCCACAGTGAGGAGAACGAAAAAAAGCGGCCCGGAAGAATGAGCTACACATTTTTAGGCGTGAGGGGGAGGGTGTGAGACAGGCGCAGGTCGTGTCAGTTTTTTGGCATGGGGCCTTTGTGTTGGAAGGGTGGCAAGAGTGGGTGGGGCCCAGGCTCATTTCGCTGTAAGGAGCAGGGTGTTGGGCTTAAAGCGACTATGGGTACGCCATAGTGTAATGATCACACACTTTCTTGTATTTCTTTGTGCTGTTGCCTTTTTATGGGGCAGGCTCCACACTCGCCGTTTCCGCTTGCGCTGCCGTTTGCGCTGCCGCTTCTTTTTCTTTCGGCTCTCTTAGTTATTTCTTTATCCTACTCCTCGCCCCCCCATTTTTGGCACCCCCACAAAGGTCGACCAAAAAGAGGAGTAAGCATTCCTACGGAAGAGAAAAAAAGGGACGGCGCGAAATTGTCCTCCTGTTTCATTGGTGCGATTTGGAGAAGAGGAGAGTGAGATCAATATGACGAAGGAAAGAGAGCCGAGCGCATGAGTCACCGCAACGCGTAGCACTAAGAAAACCATTTCTTCATGGTACCAAAAACAAGCAAAGAGAGGGAGGTGTGAGGAAGGCTCAGGTAAGGCGACAAGTAGATGGTGTGGGGGTTGAGATGGGGGGAAGCTGCTTCTTGGCCGTGTTCATGTGAGAACCAATACTCCACAGAGGGTATAGTACTGCTGCTGTTGTCCATTTTGGTGCAGTATCTAGAGGGGGAAGGTGTGTCAGTTTAGATAATGGCCGCTGCGTCTGCTGTAGATGTGCACTTGCTTTGTGCTGGACTCAGCAGCAAATGGATGCTGCAATGGTTGTTGATGCGGCACACGCTATTGGCATTTTTATTTTAAATGTTTTCACGTGACCAAGTTGCTCCTGGGCCTGACACGACACAAGAATGAACTAATCTCAGAAATTACCTCAAGAACCCGAATAGGAAGGTTAAAATCACAAATCCTGCATATACCAGAATTACACCCACGAGCAAGCAAAATGGGAAAACGAGTAGTACAGCCAACACTAGAATATATGGACAAAGAAGTGCTAACTACCCCTATACTCTTCCTCTTTAGGTCCTATATGAGCCAATATTTATTGTTTTTGGACAAGTATTGGTACAGTTATAATCAAAATATACTTAGGGCTAAAACCCCAATACCTTTTACACGTGATAAGTATTCTTTTTTTGCTTAACCACACGACCGAAAATTTTCATCCACCAAGCAGCGAGGTCCTCTGCAGAAAAAAAAGCGAGGACATCAGACTGCTTTCCACGCAGTTTTCCCAACACCACGTACACCAGCCCGTTATAATACCAGCAAACATGTCTGACGTTGAAGAACAATACGAAGAACAGCAGGAGCAGCAGCAGGAAGAAGAAGTTGTTGTCCAGGAAGAATTGCAGATCGTTGAGTTGGCCACCCCAATTCCTCTCGACGTGCAGGAGGCCCAGAGAGAGGTCAAGTTGTTCAACAAGTGGTCGTTTGAGGACGTCACCGTGAGCGACATCTCCTTGGTCGACTACATCCAGATCAGATCCCCCGTCTTTGTCTCGCACACCGCCGGCAAGTACGCCGCCAAGAGATTTAGAAAGGCCCAGTGCCCTATCGTTGAGAGATTGACCAACTCCTTGATGATGAACGGTAGAAACAACGGTAAGAAGTTGAAGGCCGTCAGAATTGTCAAGCACGCCTTGGAAATCATCAACGTGTTGACCGAGCAGAACCCCATCCAGGTTATTGTTGACGCCATCGTCAACTCTGGTGCCAGAGAAGACTCCACCAGAATCGGTTCTTCCGGTACCGTCAGAAGACAGGCTGTCGATGTCTCTCCCTTGAGAAGAGTCAACCAGTCCATCGCTTTGTTGACCATCGGTGCCAGAGAGGCTTCTTTCAGAAACATCAAGACTATTGCCGAGTGCTTGGCCGAGGAGTTGATCAACGCCGCCAAGGGTTCTTCCACCTCTTATGCCATCAAGAAGAAGGATGAGTTGGAAAGAGTTGCCAAGTCGAACCGTTAAGGAATGCGTTTTGGAGGCTTTTACTCTATTATTGCCTGCTTTCCTTTTTTTCTTTCATGGTGCAATCCCGGAGGGTTACAAACATATAGTGTGCCAAGTATATCTAGTTGGCTGCGCGCGTGTGCATTATTGGTTCATTGGTCCTTGTACTATTTAACATTTGCACTGACCAGTGGTGTACATTAATAAATAAAAACAAATTAAAACAGCCCGTAGCAGCAGGAACACCTGTGCAGTTTCTGTTGCTATGCCTTTTATGGTCTTATATCTTGATGGGGTAGGCAGCGCGAATGCAAAATGCAAGCACGGTTCCCCGCAACAAGCGGTTATACCTGTCGATGCGGTCGTTCAAAATGTCCTCCTCCTTCTTGTCATCGTACTCGCTGCTCGGCTCCGCCTTCAAGTACCCGCTGCGGGTGCGCCCACTGATTCTGTTCAACCGGCACTGCGACTGCTCACGTCTTTTGGTCAAATGCTTGCGCACCAAAAACTCGCGCGTCAACACCATCAACAAGAAGCATGCAAAGAAACACGTACCGGCGAAGATTTGAGTGTGCAAGTACGGCCGGTCGCTATTGTCCACCAACGACAATGCAATCACCTCGGCTACGAGACAAAAAAATGACACAAAGATATTGATCCCGGACCACCCCGCGGGCAACTTCTCGAGTTCGCCCTCAAGGCAATCAGCCGCAAGCGGTTGCGCGAGAGACGAGCCCACGCCAATGATCAACCCAATCACCACGCTAAAGGCAATGAGCGAGCCATAGGACGTGGCGTTGATCCAAAACGCATAAAGCAAAATGCTGATAACAAGGCAGATGCTGCTGGTAAAGGTGGACCGGCCAATCTTGTCGGCGGCGGCGCCCATGATGGGGCGCCCTACCACTTGGGCCGCATTCATCACTGAGGTGAGAATTGACCCTTGCGAGTGTGACAACCCCACCAGTGTGGCATACGACGAGAGCGAGAACAACATCAACGTGTAACCCATGAGTGCCACCGCGAACCAAAGCGCCGTGAGGCAGATGCCGGCGTTCTTAAACACCTTAACGTCAAATATGACGCGGAAGTTCTCGGCAATATACTCCCGGCTCAAGCTCTCGCGCAAGGGGAGCGGCTGGTAGTTGCGCGGTTTCATCACGACGGCGCATACCGCAGATACCGCCAACGTCACAAACCCCACCATGCGCAATGCCCACAGCGCGTCGCCCGTGCGCTCAATCATCAGGTTCACGCTCAACGAAAACACCAACCCGCCCAAGCCGGCGCCGGCCACGGCAATGCCCATGGACGTGGCCTTGCGCTTGTCGAACCAGGTGGGTAACACCAACGTCGCCGGCAAAAAGATCAACGAGAACGAAAATCCCACCAATACCCCCTGGGTCAAGAACAACTGCCAGTACTTAGTGGCAAAAGACGAGAGCATATACCCCGCCGTCTGCAACACGATGCCAATGGCACACACGATACGGAAGCCAAACATCTTGTACAACAACGCGCTGAACGGCGACAATATGTTTGCCAAAAACACCACTACTCCGCCGATCAACGCGTACTCGTACTCGCTGGTGCCGGGAAACTTGTTGGTGTTGAGGTAGAAGTTTAAAAACACTCCGAACCCGGCGTTGGCGCCCCACGTCGCAAACATGGCAAACATGGCGCAAATGGCCATCACCCACGCATACCCGCCGTCCTGGCGCGGGCCGGTGTCAGTGTCGATGTTGTCGGTAGCGGCGCCTGCGCCTGTTCCTGTGGCTTCTAGATCGTCAGCACTCTTGCGATCACCATCAAACCCTTCTAGATCGTCTATGCTGGGCTGGCGTGATTCTATGCTGGCTTGCACTGCCGTCTTCAGTCGTCCCAGCTCCAAATCGCACGGCACCCTCGAGGTTTTGCTGGCCAAATCGAGCTGACTCGCCAAGATATACTCGGCCTCGCCGCGCTCGCGGTATGTATCCCTCTCCTGCTCATCGAGATGGTGATCGTCTCTCACGCCGCTGATAATACGTGAAAGCTCGGACTGGTCGGTGCGTGTGCGCACGAGTCCAAGGGCCATGCCAGCGTGTGGGTTCTCCTTGCTTGTGGCACACGAGTTGGTGGTGCTGATGGGGTACACCTCATAGGGCTTGACAGGAGCCTCCTCGCCCTCCGACTTGTGCGAATCGTCCGAAAAGCTGGGTCGTGACATAGGAAGTATTTGCTATGTAGTAAGGCCACGGTTTGGGAATGTGTAGCAATATATCCAGGAAGGAAGGAGGAAGGAAGTGATAGACGAGGGAAAAGAAAAAGAAGAAACGGCGCTGTGGATACACTGTGGTTCTAAAACGATCAGTTCAGCACTAATTGACGTGATACAAAAAAAGGGAAGACACACTCACAGACGAACACAAATAAACACACACAGGGTGGCTATTATTGCTGAAAGGGGGGATGGGGCAATTGGAACAGCTCTTATAACCAACACCAAAGAAAAAAAGATTCCTCTTCATTTTCGATTAGTAATAGTAATAGAATATGGTTTTGGTTGGTGGAGAAAGGCACAAGCGGGAATAAAGAAAAACTTTTTTGCGCCTCGGATATGTTTATTTCTGCATCACCCTGAACGGAGAAACCAAGCCGGAACCGTGTGTTTCCACAGGGGACAATGCTTCTACCTTATGCCATGTTTTCAGACAAGCAAAACGGTGGTGTCCATCAGCTAGCCACACCACTATGGTCTCTACATCCATAGCAGCCAACTTAGCTTCTGTTGAGCTCGCCATTAGCCATATGACGCAAATATATGAACCTTTTTTCCCCTTCTTTTTGCCTTTCCCTCGTTTCTCCTCACAGTAACTTCGGCACCGCGTACCCGCGCAATAATACTGAAATCGGGAGTATGTACCCGCCAGCGCCACATGACAGATCCAGGGAACGCTCTTCCCCTTTTTCGGACTCAGCCTAATGGCGTGATTTTTCCAGGGGTGTAATAAGTAGATAATCCATTGATGGTCCTGTTTTCTGTACAAGTTCTCCTGTGTGTTATTGGTGTTGCTCTGAGATGCGGCTGGTGGTGATGACAGTTGGTAGTGGCGGGGCCGAAAAGAATTTGGACTGTCGCACTACTTCCTCCTTTTTTTCTTTGACTGCCTCTTTTGGCGGTGGTTGTTGATGATTATCAAAGATACTCTCCCCCAAAAAACTGAAGGCACGACCGTCCACCCTTGGGGTACGCCACACCGAAATAGCAGCACAATAGAGTAAACCACATCCCATCACACCCCGTCACACCAAAGCCTGATACATTCCCTTTCAATGTCTGGTGCATCCGATTTTCTCACCAAGGGCATCGACCTTGTGCAAAAGGCCATCGACGCCGACACCGCCACCCGATACGAGGAGGCATACAAGCTCTACTACAATGGGTTGGACTACCTAATGTTGGCCATCAAGTACGAGAAGAACCCCAAGTCAAAGGAGCTCGTCAAATCCAAGTTTACTGAGTACCTAACGCGCGCAGAGCAGTTGAAGGACCACTTGGAGAAGCAGCAGAGCAAAGCCAACGCGGCCGAGTCCTCGGCCAATGGGTCGACCAAGGCCAAGAAGGCCGGCGACGGCAGTAGTGGTGGCGGCGACGATGACGATGCCGATACCAAGAAGTTGCGCGGGGCGTTAGCAGGAGCCATCCTCTCGGAAAAACCCAACGTCAAGTGGTCGGATATTGCTGGACTTGACGGCGCCAAGGAGGCGTTGAAGGAGGCGGTGATCTTACCGGTAAAGTTCCCGCAGTTGTTTGTGGGTAACCGCAAACCCACGTCAGGGATCTTGTTGTACGGCCCCCCGGGAACTGGTAAGTCGTACCTAGCCAAGGCAGTGGCCACCGAAGCCAACTCAACATTTTTCAGTGTGTCGTCATCGGACTTGGTGTCCAAGTGGATGGGAGAGTCCGAGCGGTTGGTCAAGCAGTTGTTTACAATGGCGCGCGAGAACAAGCCAGCCATTATCTTTATCGACGAGGTCGATGCGTTGTGCGGCCCCCGTGGTGAGGGCGAGAGCGAGGCCAGCAGGAGAATTAAGACGGAATTATTGGTACAGATGAACGGTGTGGGCAACGACTCGCAGGGTGTGTTGGTGTTGGGAGCCACCAACATCCCGTGGCAGTTGGATGCGGCCATTAGACGGCGGTTTGAGCGGAGGATATACATTCCGTTGCCCGACGTGGAGGCGCGCACGCGCATGTTTGAAATCAACATTGGCGAGGTGCCCTGCGAGTGCACCCCTCACGACTACCGCACGTTGGCGGAGATGACCGATGGGTATTCGGGCCACGACGTGGCGGTGGTGGTGCGTGATGCGTTGATGCATCCCATTCGCAAGATCCAGCAAGCGACGCATTTTAAACCGGTGGTGGACGACGACGGTGCCACCAAGTTGACCCCCTGCTCACCCGGCGACGAAGGTGCCCGCGAGATGAGCTGGACTGACATTGGCACCGACGAGTTGAAGGAGCCCCCGTTGACAATCAAGGACTTTATCAAGGCCGTCAAATCGAACAGACCCACAGTGAACGACGCCGACATTGCCAACCACGTCAAGTTTACCGAAGATTTCGGCCAGGAGGGTAATTAGGGAAAAGCTCTTTTCTTTGTGCACGTACGTGTGTGTGTGTACTGTTACTACTAGTAGTGCTATTATTATTACAATACATGGCGAGCTAGTACTCTACTTTTAGTGGTTTGTTTGAGAGGGGTAGAATATCAAGGCGTCATCTTTGGCGGTATAGCTGTGTGCCGGACGACCGCAGGGGCGACCTCTCCCGGTTTCTTTGTCTTAGCTTGTCAGCAAACAAGTCATCCTCGTCGTCCTCATGGTTGTTGCTGTGGTTGTGGTTGTAGTGGTCGTTGTACCTGCGGTTGTTGTAACGGTCGTCTTCCCTGGTATTGCTCCGCAATCTGTCAGCAAACAAATCCTCTTCGTCATTCTCCTTCGCCCGCTCCCCTTCACCACCCCTACGCTCTCTCCTATCGTGCTGTATTTCTCTCGGTTTAGGCCGGGACCGGGATCTCCGCTCGGGCTCGCCGTGGATCAAGTAGTACCGCGAGTACTGTGCGGCGTTTTTTACCTTGCGGTCCGACTCAAACGATTGTCGAATGTACAACTCAACCGACGACTCGTCCTCCTCCATGTCACCAAAGTCCCCGTCCTCGATAGTGATGGGGCCATCCGCGGCGGCGCCGGTAGAAGCAGCCATGGATACACCCAAGCGCGCCGCCAAGTCGAGGCGCTTTTTGAACGTAATAACTGGGTTGTATGGTTTTGACTGGCGTGCCTGTATCGCACTGGCATAGTACGACTCCAATCTCTCACTTTCGTCTTCCTCCTTCTCGGGTATTCTGTCGTCCCTCGGAGTGATGCTCAAGGCACGCAACCCCTTCTTGGCGTCACCAACGGAGGTAAACACCACGTTGACCGACGAGTCGTCGATCCACTCCACCCGGTACTTGGTGGCCTCAGCCACAAGCTGGAACAGTCCATCCTCGGCCACCTCGTAGTTCATGTAGTAGTCAACAAACGCCTTGATGTCATTGGTGGACAAGCTGTCGACACCGTTGATTCTCAACGCCATGGGCCGCACCGTCTGCAGCTGGCCATTTACCACCACCTCGATACTGTGCTTCTTGGCCTCTTCCTCGGCTTTGTTCTCATCTTCCAACGTTTTTACGAGAAAGCCCCCGTAGGGCGCAACTTCAGGCTCGGTCATGGTATCAGGTTTAAGGTCTTGAGCGTATCCAGTGGTCCTCTCTCTTTTTTTCGTTCTTCTTTTGGTGGTTCTTATTTTGGTAGTCCTTTTTTGGCCGTTTTATTTTTGATGTTTTTTGGTGTTTTTTTAGCTGTTATTTTCCTTTGTCCTATTTCAGGAGTAGTATTAGTATACACTTTACACATCTGCCCCTGCCTAGCTTTCCATGGAGGAGTCGGCGGCTTTCTCTGCATCTGTCCCGTTGGTTCCATTGGTAGACACTTTGTCCGTATGATCCTGCTTCTGGACGTCCTTGGTCTCAGGAGCCGCTCGTATAAACAACACGTTGTTGCACCTTATAAAGACATCGCCAATAGCCTCGCCCTCCTGCTTCGCTGTCCCCACACTCTCGTATGTATCCTTGAGCTGCACGTTCATGTAGTTGTCTATCGACTGCAACATGCCCCTATACTCGGTGCTGTTCCATTTCAACCGCACTATCACGGACTTGCCAATCAAGGATTTGAGAAACGGTTTGGGGTTTATGGGTTGGAACTATAAGGGTATTAGTATTCCAGGAAAGGAAGAATGGATAAATTCAATGTGCCCTGCACATGGATACAATACATACACTCGACATTGGTCTCTATGGTTGGCGGTTCTGATGCCGTGTGTTGTCTTGCGATGGAAAGACGGAGTCGTTTCTTGCTCGTTTTTCTTCTCTCTCGCTCTTTACCCAGTAAACCTGCCTCCAACAACAGCCACCAAAAAACAACAGCCACCAAAAAACAACAGCCACCAAAAAACAACAGCCACCTGTACCTTCCAATGAGCAAGCTATTACAGGTGTACATTGTTGGTGCAGTTATACGGTTGCTTCTTCCCACGATGGTGCCCCAGATAGTCACCATCCTCGACTCGACGGTGGAAATCTCCACCCCCATCGTGGCATATAAGTCGTTGAAGGAGGCGTTCTACTACTTGCAGCACAACATCAACTTGTACGACGGCGGCGTGAATCACCACCCTCCCTTGCTTGTGGTGTTGTTGTCGCTCGTAGATGCCTTACCCGGTGCCGAATTTTGGTTCAACGCTGTGTACACAGCGGTGGATATTTTAATTGCCCACCGCTTGATTGCCCTTAACCGGTGGTACCACCGCCACCACTCATACAAGACGGGGAAACAGCTTGTCGGGTTTAACGACGACTTAATGGCCAGCTTCTACTTGCTCAACCCGTTGATAATCTTGACCAATCTCAGTCACTCAACCATCATATTCACGTGGCTCTTTCTCACCGAGTCAGTGTACCAGGTGGTACTTGGCGACAACGTGGCACGGGCCATGATCGCCCTTGCGGCTTCATCCTACTTGTCTTACAACCCCATCTTCTTGCTTCCGGCGGTCATGGGCTTGGCACACGCCATCGCTCCCAGCCGCGACAAGATCAAGTTGTACCTTGAGAGCATTGGCATCTTCATCGTCGCCCTCGGGTTGCTCATAATGGCGTCTTTTGTGCTCACGGCGTCGTGGCAGTTTGTCGACCAGTGCTATATCGCGGTGGTGCTCTTCAAGAAGATTACCCCCAACGTCGGGTTGTGGTGGTACTTATTCACCGAGATGTTTGCCTTTTTTACTCCGTTTTATGTCGGTGCCTTCAACATCTACACGTTTGTGTTTGTGGTTCCCATCACACTCCGGTTGTTTGAGTTCCGCCAGGCGCCCCGGCTTGGCGACTCGTTCTTGGCGGTGGTGTTGTCGTACGTGTGGTTGTCGTTCACCAAGTCGTACCCCACCGTCGGCGACTTGGGGTTTGCGTTGGCGCTCGTACCCATTTTTCGCACCACTGTGTTGCCGCACTGCAAGTTCATGTACATCACGGGGCTCACGTTGATGGTGTCGTTGTTGTTATCGCCCATCTTCTACTACTGCTGGATTGTGTTGGGCAATGGAAACTCCAACTTTTTCTACAGCATCAACTTGATCTGGGGTGCCGTGCACGTGTTGATCTTGATGGACTTGTTGTGGGGCCGGTTGATTGCGGACTACATCCTTGACAACGGCGTCGCAGACAAAGACGTGCCGCAGCTAAGTTTGGCACAGATGTAGGAGTGATACAGGAAAGGCTAGAAGACTGGAGAGCTGGAAACAAGGTAGTGGGGAGATGAGGAGGACTTAGCAAAATAGAATAAAAAAAGTAGACTCGCCATCTCCACCAGTGCTTCAATTGTTCTGTCCACACGCATGGTGTAAAACAGGACATATTTTGCTGACAGTGTGAGCACCACCTTTCCTTCATCCCCATCACGTGACTGGTATTTTTACCAATCAACGGTTGAGAATTTCCAATTTTTCTGCGCACTCCCAGGAGCTGAAAATCTCTACCAAAAAGAAAAAAGAGACGCTAACAAAGAGAGAGAGAGAAAATCCAGCATAGTCTGCTTTAAGTTCCCCTTCCCCCTCACACATTACACATCCACCACCCCAGCACTGACCGGTCCAAGCCATGTTTTCTCGTTCCATCCGTGCTTACGCTACCGCCGCCAACGCCATCAAGGTTGCAGCCAAGGAGTCTACGTCCGACTTGACCAACCTCTCCGTCGTCATCAGCAATGCCGGGTCCAAGACCGGCAAGTCGGGCGCGGCGCACTTGTTGTCGAAATACACCTTCTTGAACACTGAGGCTAAGTCAGCATTGAGGTTCACCAGAGAGTCTGAGTTGTTGGGCGGCCAGTTCAGCAGCCAGGTCACCAGAGACGCGTTGGTGTTGAACGCTTCGTTCTTGGCCCAGGATTTGCCCTACTACGTCGAGGCCTTGGGCAACGTGTTAGCCAACACCCAGTTCAGACCCCACGAGTTTAACGAGGTGGTGTTACCCACCGCCGCTGCCGAGTACCAGGCTAAGCAAGTCGACAACTTGTACGTGGCTTTGGAGGAGTTGCACCAGCTCTCGTTCAGAAAGGGCTTGGGCAACCCCTTGCTCTACGATGGCGCCTCTAAGCTCACCAGAGACGACGTTGTTGCGTTTGCATCGCAAGCGTTTAAGAGCGGTAATGTGTCCATTGTGGCTGATGGTGCTGTTGAGGCCGACGTGGTCAAGTTTGTGGGTGAGTCCGCGTTTGCGTCGTTGGCTACCGGCTCGTCTGAGTCTGTTGCCGTCAAAACCTTCAACGGAAAAGAGTCAAGAATCAGCGCCAAGGGCGTTTCCGCCGCCTTGCTCGGTGTCCCCGTGAAGCCTGCTGACTTTGGCAAGTTTGAGGTGTTGGCGGCCGCCATTGGCACCAATGCCTTGCCCTTTGCCGGCTCGCCCTTGCACAAGGTTGGCGCCACCTCGTACTTGAATAAGTACCAGGACGCCGGTTTGTTTGTGATTGCCGCGCAGGGCTCAGCTGAGCAGGTAGCGCAGGCCATTAAGCAGGCCAAGCAGATTGCCACCTCGGTCTCGGCCACGCAATTGTCTGACGCCGTCAAGGCCGCCGAGTTGTCTATCGCATTGCAGTCCACCACCGCCAACCCCGTGAACGTCAAGGCCGACGCTTCCAAGCCCACCTTGGGCGAGTTCAACTACGTGGCCATTGGTGACCTCGATGTCTTACCATACGCCGAAGAGTTGTGATTTAATAGCACAGGAGTGTAGGAGAGAAGGAGAGAAACAATCACGTATAAAGGAAAGAGTCGGTTATACGATATGGATATAATCGATTCACTATTATTCTGGTCATAATTTTCGCAGTAGCCACTAATCTTGTGTCCCGCACGACTGTTGATGTGCGATTTTTTCATTGGTTTTTTTGCTCTCATCGAATCCAACAGCAGTTTATGGAACGGCCCTCCATTGACACACACCCACACACCAGAAGAAACCAACCATGTCGGACTACGAGGACAACGCATTTAATGAAGGTGCAGAAAACTTTGAGGACTTTGAGCAGCCCGAGCATTTTTCTGACAACGAGTTCGACGACCCCAGTGGCGGCGACGCTGGCGTGCAGACTGCGGACGGGAGAACGGTGATAAACGGCGGGTTCGGCCCCGACGACGCGGCCATGGCTGCCGCCAACGCTCCTAGGCAAAAGACAGCGAAGGAGCTAGCCATACCCAAGGAGAAGAGAACCACCACACCCTACATGACCAAGTATGAGAGGGCGAGAATATTGGGCACCCGGGCATTGCAGATATCGTTGAATGCGCCGGTGTTGGTGGATATCGAGGGCGAGACCGACCCGTTGCAGATTGCCATGAAGGAGTTGGCGCAGAGAAAGATCCCGTTGGTAATCAGAAGGTACTTGCCTGATGGTTCTTATGAGGACTGGGGCTGCGATGAGTTGATCGTGGATAACTAGGGGAGACACTGAAGGGGGAGACACTAAAGGAGTAGAGAAAGAGAAAAGAGCATGGGGGAGTTTGGAGCATTCTGTATGCATGTGTTGTTCAATTTATGTACGCGTCCATCCATTTCGAGGCAAGAAAGATCTGCTTGCCATCCATCTGCTGTAGCACAAATCCGTTGACGAGCCTATCGAAGGTCTGTCGCGATAATCTGTTGTCTCCCGAGCCGATTTGTCCCAACTGCACCGAGCAGCACGCATCCTTGATGGCGTCCAAGTCCACCTGGAGCTCGTCTTTGAACGTGCCGAGATCCTCGCGGTCGGAATACGTCTTAAGCGCGGCATAGATAACTGACCGGTCTTCGAGCTTGGACAACTCCTTGGCAATAATGCTCAGAAACTGGGTGAAGCTAATCGATTTCTGCTCCACCCCGTCAACCGTCATCATCGCCTTCAACTGGGACGCTGGGGGCTGCGGCAACCCCAATGTCAGGTAGAGTTTTTGCAAGTCGGCGGTGGTGATTTTCGAGTCGCGCGACTCGCCGTCGATCATGGTAAATGCGTTGCGCAACTGACTCTTCTGATCGGCATTGAGGGCATTGAGATGTGACATGAGCAGGTGGTGTTGTGGTAGTGTGTTGTGGTGGATCAGCAGTTTCTGGTGTTCTCTTTTTTCCCTCTTTGTTTTGATTTCTTCCACACAAGATATCAACCCAAACAACACCTACGCCACCCCCACACCCCACATGGACGATTCCACGCTATACAACCAGCCCGTTGTGATAGATAACGGGTCTGGCAACTTGAAAGCTGGGTTTGCCGGCGAAGATAAGCCGAGAACATACGCTTCGGCCGTCGTGGGCCGGCCCAAGTACCAGCGCATCATGGCCGGGCTGTTGTTGGCGCAGGAGGACCAGGACGTGTTTGTCGGCAGCATTGCGCAAGCGAACCGCGGGTTATTGCGGCTCACACACCCCCTCGAGCACGGTATTGTCACCGACTGGGAGGATATGGAGAGGCTATGGCGCCACGCTTACGCCCACGAGTTGCAGACGAGCGCTCAAGAGCACCCGTTGTTGATCACGGAGGCGCCGTTGAACCCGCGCTCCAACCGCAGCAAGATGTGCCAGGTCTTGTTCGAGCAGTTTGACGTTCCGTGCATGTATATATCTATTCAGGCGGTGCTTGCGTTGTACGCCTCGGGGAGGACGACGGGGGTGGTAGTCGACTCCGGCGATGGCGTAAGCCACATCGTGCCCGTGTACGAAGGATTCTCGTTGCCGCCATCCATCAAGCGGATGGACATTGCTGGTCGCGACGTGACCGAGCATTTGTCGTTCAACATCCGCCGCATGCAAGGAGTATCGCTCACGAGCAGTGCTGAGATGGAGATTGTGCGCCAGATGAAGGAACAGTGCTGCTACATGTCGAAAGACCCCGCGCGCGACGAGAAGCTCTATGGGGCCCAGTACTTGCGGTCAACCACCAAGCCGCATCAACTGCTGAAATTGCTGCAACTGCAACTGCAACTGCATCTGCTGGAATTGTTTGCCACGTACAAGTTGCCCGACGGCCACAGCATCGAGTTGGGCGCCGAGCGGTTCCGCGCGCCCGAGATCTTGTTCAATCCGCAGTTGGTGGGTGGCGAGTCCCCTGGCCTCCACGAGCTCACATCTTTGGCCATTGCCAAGACCGACTTGGATCTCCGTCCCACGTTGTATCAGAACATCATCCTTTCGGGTGGCAACACCTTGCTCCGAAACTTTGGCGACCGTCTCTTGGGCGAGCTCAAGCGCATGCAGCAGCAGAAAACCGAGACCAACACGATATGGAACCGACACGCCGTCACCAACGACGCCTACAGTACCCAGATGAAGGTGAGGATATACGCCCCGCCCGAGAGGAAGTACTCCACCTGGATCGGGGGGTCCATCTTGGCGGGGCTCTCCACGTTCAAAAAGATGTGGGTCACAAACAAGGAGTACCGCGAGAACCCCGACGTCGTGCACACTAAGTGCTTGTAATGGATGATCAGGTGGTTACACACTTGTCCCCTTCTTTATGCATTGATTGATTGTTTGTTTGTTCTGTTCTTTTGTCAGAATAGATACACCAGTCGGTGGAAACAGCTCCTTCTCCTGGCGCCCTCCTAAATACAGTAGTACCTGTCGCCAAAGTCGCCCAACCCGGGCACGATATACTTGTTCTCATCCAACCTCTCGTCAATGCCCCCCGTGATAATCTTGATCTTGGGGTACTTGTCGTGGAACGTCTGGATTCCCTCGGGCGCCGCCAACAAGTTCAAAAAGAAAATGCGGTCCATGCGCACTCCTCGCGACAACAACACCTCGACGGCCATCATGGCGGACCCGCCCGTCGCCAACATGGGGTCTAATAGAAACACGTACCTGTCACTGATGTCCTCAGGCAACTTCTCGTAGAACAACTTGGGTAACGCCGTTTCCTCGTCTCTTTGGATCAAGATCTTGCCAATGCGTACGCTGCGGCAGCAGTCTCGCAAGCCCTGCTCCATGGACTCGCCCGCGCGCACAATCGACACCCCGCATATCTTTCCCAAGAAGTTGGCGCCCTTGTACTCGTGGCCACCGTGGCATTTAACAATCGCCTCTTCTACGGGCAACTGGTTTAAGCCCTCCTCTACCAACAACCGGATAATACGGTCGGAGTAAAATACAAAGTCGCCTCGCTTGGTGGTAGGGTCGCGGATGATAGAGTACAACCCCACTAGCTGGTTCGTCTGGGGCAAAAGAATGACGTTCTTGTGGACCTCCTGGGCAATTGACATATCTTGGCGGTGCTGGTTTGGGGGTAAGGGAAAAGAGCGATGCTTATCAAAGAATCGATGGGGCTGATGAACGAAAAGGAGGAAAAATTTTGGTGCGCGACGAAAATAAGAAAAAGCCAGAAGCGAAAAGGCAGGAGAAGAGGAGGAGAGGAAGATGAAAGGAGCATAAATATAGCATTGGCGCCCGCCTTGGATTGATACGCCTTATCCCATAGAAGTGGTGGCTGTGTAATGGGAATTCCATGTAGTGGATGCTCTGGCGAATGCCCTGGCATATACGAAACAATAAGGTGATGACCTCTTTTGTCTTACAAAACGCGCATTTCCATGTTTATACGATCACTGCTCTGGTTCTATGAACGGGTTGTCAATTACTTGGCTGCCATCAACCGGCGATATGGTCAACAAAGCAGTACTCCTGACAACTACCAAGCCAAGGTGTCTCGTCTTGTCCGTCAAAACGTCTTCGTCCTCGGGATCTAGAGATGAAACTGTTAGTAAAAAGGGAACATGCTGGGTGGTGTGTGCGTGCGCACACCTCCTAATCCTGGAAGGGGGTGCTGGCGGTGCTACCACCACGATGAATTGTCCTGGTACATACCTCTGAGCCTCTCCGTGACGTCTTCCAACACCAAGTTCATCAACTGGTCAAATCCCTTCAAGATCCCGGTGACCTGTCTGCCGCCCACAAACTGCACCCGTATCGCCTGGTCCTTGTATTTGTTCAAATCGAGGATGGCCTCCCTCTTGGGGCCTTCCTGTCTGGGAGCATTGTTTCTCCTCTTATGCTGTCCCTGCGATTGCAGCTGTTGTTGCTGCAGTTGCTGGTGTTGCTGATGCTGGTGCTGCTGGTGCTGCTGGTGTTGCTGTCTTTGTTGCTACAATAAATATGTTAGTATCGCTACCCCACTTCTGATGCTCGAAGTTCGAGTGCTGTTGCACATACTCCCTCAGTGCCGTGGCTCATTGCGTTAATGTTGCTGGGTGTGTGTCAATGCAGACGGCATTTCTCGTGGTGTTGAAATTTTTCCCTCCTAGTTGGAGCGCGCAAGGCTTCTTGAGAAAGTCGTGCAATCGGGTCGGTGTTGAACTTTGAGGCTACCATGGCAAGGGACAGGCAGAACACCAAGAGACAGACGGCACTACCACAGAAAAAGAGTCTTGCTTCGTGTATGTGTTGTCTTGCTATAGCTGCCAGTATACATAATCTATTTACAAAAGTGCGACAATAGCAACAGCAACAACAACAGGAGTAGGAGCAGGAACTTCAGTACTGGCTCCATTCCCCCAGCACATGACACACCTCTTCTTCCCTAGTATTCACTCCGCATCCACAACTTGACCCTCTTCTCTTTCTCCGTCAATATCTTGTGCTCCTGCTCTTTCCTCTGCATCCTCTGCACCCGCTGGGGCGTCTCGTTTCTGAAAAAGTAATGCAATTTGGCCAATTCGATCTTAAACTCCGCGCTTAGCTTGCTCAACGACCACTTCTGTGGGTCCGCACGCCTCAACTCCTGCATCTTGGCAAGCGTTTCGGCAGTCACACTATAGTCCCTTTGGCTCGCCGTCTTGAATTGTCTGATAATGGGCATGTCTTGGACCACCTCCTTGGAGTACGTCGCGCGCTCCAACTGGCGCCTGGGGTCGTGGGCGGGGAGGAAGATGTATGGCGTCTGCATGAGGGGCTTCACCACCGCTGCGGGGGGGCTGTGCACCAAGCCCTCTGTATACACAGGCTTGAAGTTGAATGCGGACCGGTCTTTGTTGAACTTGTTCCGGGGAATGGGCTCATAGGGAACAGCCTTACCAGAAATCCTGCGTATCGAGCTTTTCAACATACTTGGAGTGAGGGGGATGGTGGGATAAAAAAGGGGGTAAAAGAAAAAGAAAGGTATTGAGTAGTGATGATGGTAGGAGTAGGGTAGCGATGACTAACAAAGAATGGTGGGTTGGTTCGTCGGTGCTAGTGCCAATGCTGTTGTGGTGCTCTACTTGAACTGTGAAAAATTTTTTTACACTATTTTTTTTTCTTCCACTGTAGATTTTCTCGTTTTCTCAGGCTTTTTCAATGTGATGCTACGTGAGTAAGTCGTGTGAGGAACCGCACAATCGGACCAGCCTCTCATGGTGAGGAGCAACAGCATGTAGTGGAAGTAGTGGTGCTGAAGACAAGTAGTGCTGAACAGTTGGTACCTCCTAAGAAGATTTTATGTGTAGATCAACCAATCAATCTAGAAAAGATGACTTCCAGTCTGTTCAACATTTGGTGGTAAAATTGGACCAAATTATAGGGAAAAGGAAGAACACCCTTTATTAGCAAAAGGACAAATCAATACTTGTTCTCACCGTAGAAGCCCAGATAAACATTACAGAGCAGGCCCTAGCGGCTTTCCATGTCTCAATTGATTATCATCATTGGACCAACCTGGGGTGCTACACCAGAGGAACATTTGAATACGAAGAATTGTCCGATGTAGTGTAACGGCTATCACGGTTCGCTTTCATCGTTTGTGAAAGTTCCGAGCAAACCGGGGTTCGACTCCCCGCATTGGAGTTCTTTTTTCTTTAACAATTTTTTTGTTATTTCTTAAACAGTAGCTTACCAGCACCAAGGGCGTCGACTCAGCAATGGTGCCTTTCCCCATCCATCCACACCTTGTCACCTACGGGACTCTACCTGTTATGATTCTCCTCGTCTGCTTCACTCTGATTCCCCTAGATCACACGCCACACCCACCACCGCCACCAATGAACCTTTCCCCCTTGGTCTCTCAATTCACGAGCCAAGTAGGAGTAATCACTAGAAGGAATTGAGCTCGAGGATTAGAGAATGGCGCTAAGAGTTCACCCGCCGCCATCCCATTTGTGCCCATGGCACAACCTGCCGTGGGCTGCCCTGGATCCAATTGTTCAAGTGAAAAACCTTTTTGCGCCTTTTCATGTGCCTTTAATATTTCGACAAGAAAAAATAATCAAAAGAATAGGGACTGCATATACTCTGTGTGTGTTGCCATTTGGCCTTCGTCTGCAAAGTTTAAAAACAACCGCTGAATCAGGGTATGCCAGAAAGTGCATTCCCGTTTGTTTCAACACCGTTAAACCTTAGTAGCTTGCCCCTCCCCCTCCTCTTTTCCCTCTCCTCTTTGTGGCATTTATCTCCTCCTCAAGGCGGGTCCGCCCCGTGAAGATATATAAAGGCGTTTTGTGCCGCTTGGTTTCTGTCTACCCTCCCCCTATAGCTACCCCCTCCCTCTTTACCTCCTCTCCACGGCAATTACAAGATGAGTGCATTTCTAATGGTGTCGCACCTTGCGGTCCCTGGCCCCGAGTTGAACAAGCTCAAGGATAAACAGAGGAGCGGGCGCAAGACATCCGTGGTCCTGGCATTCACCACCACTTCCTCGTCGTCATCATGCCGATCGGTGCCCTCTGTCAGCATGCTGTCGCGGTCTGGCGCCAAAATTATCAGGTCCAGGCTCCACCTGCCCAAGAAAAAGATCTACAACACTGTTCTCAACCGGTACGTCGAGTACCCGTCTAGCACCTACGAGACCTATATCTTGCAGTACGAAGAGGAGTTAGGGAAAGTAGAAACAGCGGTGTTGGACGACCCCCGGAACTCGAACTTGAGCAAGACTCAGTTGTTTACCGTGGACAATGTGAACATGTTCAAGAATACCTACTATGTGCGCTTCGACGCAAGAAGAATCCTTCCCCAGCTGGTAAGCCTCCCCTCATTGGACCAAGAAGAGGAGAAAGAGGCCCACAATCTCATGGAAGATGAGGAGACTTTTACTCCCCCCTGTGTCAGGATGCTTTTCCAGAGCAACCAGTTCTGGAACAATTGCTACCAGGACATCAAGTTTGACGCCATCCGGGGCGAACCCAACTACTATGCCATGCTACCCTCCATTGCCGACGCCAAGCGGTTCTACCCACAATTGGTGGAGTATGCATTGTGGCACATCCAGGTGGTAGCGGCGCAGCGAGATGGCATCACCGATTCCGACGAGCTTGCCGACTTACAAGAGTGCCAGTTCTCCTATTTTGGGCACGCCCACTACCAGCAGCTTGCGGCCATGGCGGTAGAACACGAGGAGATGTACCGGAAACAGTATGAAATCTATACCTACCACGACGACGACCACGCCGCGTCGCTGCTGCATCTCAAAATTGGACACAAGCAGCTCTGCCGCAAGTTGGTGAATGTGTTGGCAGCAAACATGGAGCCGCTATTCTGTACCTGCCCCCCGCTCTTTTTGTACTGGAAACAGCTTCTCGAGTTTTTGTTTCTTGAAATTCTTGCAGAGAAGATTGGGCTGGAGCAGGATACCAGCACGATCACTGCACCTCAGACCAGATCCAGATGGAAATGGTACCAGACTCTGAAGAACTTGTCGCAGTAGTCAACTGAGTCTCTGGGTAGCGAAGTAAACACCAGGAGCAATAAGAGCAAAAACAAGAGCAAGAGCAGGCGCGAGAAATCCGAGCAGATAGCGCTAGGGAAGCAAAAGCCATTAGCTACCACTCCTGCAGCGGCACAGAAAGTAGCAGCAGAGCCAATAACAAGGTCGAGACAGGATTTCGACTTTTACGCTCACTTGCCAAGAAGGTGATGGTGAGCAGATGTAGGAAAATGATATTTTGCCCAGCATACGTGCAACGTCCCCAATTATATGTGTAACTGGAAGTGGCCACAAGAGCTTGGGGTTCAAGTCAATCTCCACATGACTAGGACTGATGACTGGAATATTAGCAACGTATTTCTACTGCGTTTACCAATTACTGAGATTGGTACTGATAGGCAAATTTGGCGGCGATTCTTCCAATATGTGTCGATATCCTAGTGGTTGTAACTTCGCACTATAAAAAGCTTGCTAGTTAGCGAATTCTTGTAGGAGTTCTGGGTTTGAATCACAAAGATGGTGAATCCTTT
>MXQC01000026.1:0-123524 GCA_002094185.1 Zhuliangozyma boniae
TCAGTAGTGAGTGTTGGTATGTTGGTTGTTTGTTGCTAGTTGAATGCAGAGGACGGCATGAGAGGTTCGGCTGAGTCTAGTGGGCTCGGAGATGGGTATTAGGGTCCGGCTCTGTGGAAGCGCTCGAAGTGCTTCTGATATGCGACGACTTCTTGGGTCTCGATGGTGGCATCTTGGGAGGCGCCTTGCCCGCTGAGAGGGGTGGTGGTGCTGCCGAAGGAAGTGGTGGTGCTGCCGAAGGAAGTGGTGGTGCTGCCGAAGGAAGTGGTGGTGCTGCTTGTGGGGCTCCTCTCTGGGGCCGGCTCGCAGGAACCAGCGGCATACTTCCGCCACCGCCACCCATTGTGGGAATCTTTGGCGCAGATGGGGGCACAAACCCCGAGCGGTTGTCCACATGCTTCAACTTGGGAACGCCGCCGGCAAAAATGTCGCCCAATTGCGGGACACCCGAAGGGATTGCGGGCGCCAGGCCCAGTGTCAGACCTAGGCCCGCGCTTGGCCCTGCTCCTCCCTGGGGCGGACCAGTCAGCACAGATACCTTGCTATCCAAGAGCGGTTTCGACTTATCCACAGTAGTTGTCTTGTTCAATTTCATCCCCTTTCTGATATCGCCCAACAAGGCGTCGCGGCCCGCTGGCATCACCGCGGGAGGACCCGGCGGCAAGTTGCCCAAGCTCGGTGGAGGCGGAGGTGGCGGAGGTGGAGGTGGTGGGCCGGCCATTGATTCTTATGGTAGTAAGAGCTGCGGTGAATGGCTTTGAAAAAGGCACTCGAAAAGGAGGGGACAGAGAGACGGGCCTGCTTTTGGGGGAAAGACGCTGTCGCTATTTTCGTTTGATGTATGGTGCTTCCCCTGAAACTCTTGGGCGATCAGGAAAAATTGATACGCCACACACTACCAGTGGCACCCAAGCCCCCTTTTTCTCCAGAAAGGACACACACATACATAGACACTGCCACTGCACTGCCACTGCACACTCTATAAAGGCTCTATCAGCAGGATCCCTTCTTACTTGACGCCCCAGCTCAAGTTGTCGTAGCCAAACATCCATGGCCCCACAGTGTGTCTGACGGCAATCATCGAGATGCCGGTGACAAACTGGATAAACAACAAGGCCATGCACAAGTGGTCTTCGCGGAGCGGGCCAAACCACACCAAAGTGAGGTTGATGATGGTCATGTTGCTGAACCTGGTAATCTCTTTGGTCTTTATATCGCGCTCCAACACTATCAACCCAAAGAATTCGAGCACGGTGAGGGTGAGAACAGCAAGGGTGTTACCACTTTTGCTCTTGTCCAACTCGCCAAAGCTGGGGTGCATCAACCCGTCCTTCAAGTTGAACTTGGGAATGCGGTGACGCGGACAGGGCACGATGTGGAACAACTGCGGCACCGAGTAGATAAAGTTGACAATCTGGGGTAGCAAAAAGATCAACAAAGTCTTGGAAAAGTGGCCCAAGATCCCCACTATGGCAAACACCATGCCGCTGAAGTAGCAGTAGGTGTCACCCACAAACACGCGCGCCGGAAACCAGTTGTACTGCAAGAGTGCGAGCGACACGCCGACAAAGGGGATGATAAATACCACAGAGAACAAATGCGAGTCGTGCGCCGCTTGGGAGATATTGGGCGACAACAAGTAGCAAAAGTCGTTGATAAGGAAGATAGCCGCCAACACCACCGACTGGCCCACCTCAAGTCCATTTACTCCCGCCAAGATGTTGATCGAGTTGGGCGAGAAGATCGACACCGACGACATGTAGGCGTAGTAGAAGATGCCCAAGTCCAACAACTTGGGGGTGTTGTCGGGGACGATGAAATCGGTTTGCAAGGTCTGGAAAGATAATCCCGTGACGCGCGTGACCAAGTGGTTGGCGTATTTCACAGCCCAGTTGATGGTGTTGAGCAAAAGGTAGCCGCCAGGCAAGTCGGTGACGAACTTGGGCACGACAATGGAGGTGACACTAAAGTCGACGTAGTAGACAATCAACAACGGCAACGACGCCACGGCCGGCAAGAAGAACTTGTGGCGCCAGCGGATGTCGAACAAGTCGTCGAGCAACCCCAACATGGTGGTGCTCTGCAAACACAAGATGGCGCTCAAGTACTCGGCCAACTTGTTGTGCGGGAACAAGTTGTTGTTGGCCACGGCGCGGTACTGGTCGATATAGTTCTGGGTCATGATGGTGTCGTTGGACAACGAGCCAAACGACACGAGGTACTTGAAGAAGATGAACGGGATCAAGCCGAACATTAGAAACATGTAGGTGATGGACGCCACGAGCCCCATGGTTTCGGGGATTTCCGGCACCGGCGGCGCCTTGGACAAGTCGCGCCCCTTCAACCCGATCTTTATGAAGCTGGCGGACACCTTGGGGATCAACAGGAGCGTGGCAACGTACCCGATGCACGCAAATGCAAACAGGGTGCGGATGGGGCTGTTTGGGGTGATGGCGGTGACGGCCGCCACGAGGATCGCCAATTTGAACAACCGATTCATGGGAAATACTACTGTTGCTGCTCTTCCTCGGGATGGCTACTGCTGCTGCTGGCTGCTGCTGGCGATGGTGGCTGCTGTTGTCCTTTTTGGTCGAGGACGACATTCTGTCAACGAGAATAGGCAAAACGTGGAGGAGCCAAAAAATTCACCACCAACCACCAGGCGTTGACTTTACCCCAGCACACCCATGAAGCCATTCATCACGGGACACGAGGAATTGATCCACGACATCAAGTACGACTTTTACGGCAAGCACATTGCCACGGCATCGTCGGACCAGCACATCAAGGTGTTCGACGTGGACACGAGCACGCTGTCGTGGGTGCTCAACGACTCGTGGAAGGCGCACGACTCTTCGGTGGTGCGGGTATCGTGGGCGCACCCCGAGTTCTCGAGTTCCAAGATCCTCGCGTCATGCTCGTTCGACCGCACTGTCAAGATATGGCAGGAACAGCCGGACGAGTTGCACGGGCTGGGCCGGCGGTGGTTGCGGTTGGCCACGCTCGCCATCGAGTCGTACGGCCCCATCTACGACGTGGTGTTTGCCCCACACCACTTGGGCTTGAAGCTCGGGTGTGTGGGTTCTGATGGAATCTTCAGGATATACGAGTCGTTGGAGCCGAACGACTTGACGAGCTGGGCGTTGACGACAGAGTTGCCGTTGTTGAGCCTGCTGTTGCCCGCCAAGAGCTTGCAGAGCAGCTTTGCCCTCGAGTGGTGTCCGTCCAAGTTTGCCAAGCGCGAGATGTTTATCGTGGTGGCTTTGGACCAGGGGTTCGTGTATGGGTCCGCCGCCAAGCGCGAGCAGAGCCAGTATGAGGACGACTCGAAGTACGTCAAGATATGTAACCTCCCCGAGCACAACGGGCTTATACGCGACGTGAGCTGGGCGCCGTCGATGGGCCGCAACTACCACTTGATTGCCACCGGGTGCAAGGATGGGTACGTGCGGATCTTCAAGGCTGTGGAGACGAAGGTGGAGGGCGAGGGCGCTGGCCGGGGTGGCGAGGGCGGCCAGGGCGGCCAGGGCGGGCTCAAGATCGAGATGATTGCCAAGTTGAGCGACCACAAGGAGGAGGTGTGGCGTGTAAACTGGAACGAGACGGGCACGGTGCTCTCGTCAGCAGGCGAGGACGGTAAGCTACGTCTTTGGAAGGCCAACTACTTGAGCGAGTGGAAGTGCATGAGTGTGATTAACACCAGCAACCGGTCCGATAGCAGGGTCATTGAGGCCGAACAGGTGTAATGTCTATATACTCTGCTTTTTAGATTCCAACTGCTTCCACAACTCTTCGTCGTCGTCATCACCGTTGCTGTCATCGTCACCGCCATTTTCCCGCTTTCTTTTCTTGGTTGTATCCTCTTCAACAGCCTCGTCTTCCGCATCGAGTATGAGCAACGAGGACACTTCCACGCCAACATACACCCTGGCTATGACTTCGCGGGTGTCCAAGTCAAACACGCGGAGGTAACGGTCGAGCCCGGCAAACGCCACAAGGCCGTCCGCCACGGCAACGGCAAACGTGGCGCCGGTGTTGCCACCGGTGTACTTGCCCAACAACTTGGGCACGGGCTTGATGATGTCCCCGGCGCTGGCCGAGTTGGTCTTGAACGCCTTCTCGTCGACCTTGGCCAACGTGTGCTTTGCCATGTAGTTGTGGGTGTCGGTGACAATGAACTCGGTCTGGTCGTCATTGGCCCAGCTCAAGGTGGTAATGGCCTTGTCGCACACCTTGAAATCCTTGGCCGGCTTGCGGCCGTGTGTGGTGTTGTACACCCGCACCTGGCCGTACCGGGTGGCAGTGACAAGCTTGAAGGCACCAGTACCAGTGGTACTGGCAAAGAGGATGGCGGAGACCCAGACGGGCACGCGCAAGCCCAAGTGGTCGTTCTTGACATTCTTTGCTTTGAACAAGACGGTGGCTCCAAAGTCCTTCTCATACCCCTCAGTCTTGAACACCCTACTGTTTACCTTGGCATCGAACAACTTCACCACGTGGAGGTCGACTTCGTTGCCGCCAAACGCAAATACGTTCTCCTCCTCGGGGTTGATGGCAAACGCACTAAGGGCTCTGGTGGTGGGAAGGGCAATCGCCAACGGGGCAAAGTCGAACTTATCGTTGATGTGTATGAGAAACACCCTGGCCGATTCAAATGCCACCACGATGGCGTCCAACTTTTCCACCTTGATCAAGGCAATGGGTCGGTCCTGTGCCTCCACGGGGAGACGGAAGGTGTGTAATAGCGGGTGTTTTTCGGAACCATTATCTGCTGGGGCAGTGGAGGTTTCCTCTTTGATTGCTGGCTTTTCTGGTTTCTCTTCTTCTTCTTCGGTAAACTCGTGTACAGATATGCTGCCGCCCAACCGGGCGGCAATGATGTACTGGTAGTTGAAGTTGAGCAAGTGGGCGACCCTGGTTTTGCGAGTCGCATCGGGACTTGTGAGGCAGTTTTCAATAGCCTGTGGCTGGATAGCATCCTGTCTGGATGTATCTGTGCCCCTCGAGCACACCACCTCTTTGGCAGCACCGGTGTCGTCGGATGAGACCAAGAATTTCATGCTGGTGTGGATGGTGTAGGTGGTGTTGTGGTGAGGAGATGAGATGATGAGGCTCGGGAAAAATTTTGGTTCAGTTTGGAGATAATCGCAGAGCTGCAAAAATAAAGAGACAGAATGTGAGCAAACAGGTAGAGAGAGCAGTAAACCTACGGCCCTTGCAGCCATGTGTTCTACCAGTGGTGCATCATCCGTTGATCAGACGCAATTTTCATCTTTATGAGCTATGCCAGCTTCTGTAAAATTTCGTCACAGTTCCAAGCAAAGTTCAAGAACCATCAGAAGGAGACAGAATAATACAAGAGACAGGCAATAGTAAGCACACACGAGCATGTAAGCTCTTGTTGGAAGCTGTACATTCACTGGAGTACTCCCTTTGTTGCTTGTGCTGTCAAGCAAGCCACAGTTTACTGTCCTATGCAATAGGAGTTTTCTCTACACCAAAGGTGGGAAATACTTTCTCAACAACAAGGGGTCCCTTGGCCAAGTTGGTTACGGCGTGGTGCTAATAACGCCAAGATCAGCGGTTCGATCCCGCTAGGGACCATTTGTTTGTTCTGGGCGTGTGGCGTAGTTGGTAGCGCGTCCGCTTAGCATGCGGAAGGTCTTGGGTTCAATTCCCAACTCGTCCATAATTTTTCCAACTCTGGAGGGGTGGCTATCCTTTTTTTGTATAGAAAGAGCCACTGCATCGTGCACAGCACCACCTTCCTATTGCTAAGGTGATCCATCTTGTTGTGATTCATCACCTTCTTTGTGTGTCCCCCTTTTCCTTTGGTGGGAAACAACGAAACTGCGGAACACAGAAAATCGATCTTATCAAAATTAGGAGACACCCCCACACGCACTCATGTCCGTCGTGTTGCATCCCCATCATGCTGGGGACGATGATGACGAAGAGGTATGTATAGATACGGGACCATATCAATATATGACGAACTGGACCCGTACTAACATGTGCCCCAGATGGAATGGTCCGACGAGAAACAGAAACTACTAGAGGATTACGTATCACAGTACCACCGTGTGCTCCATGACCCCTCGTGCTTCTACGACCAGATTGACTGGGACCGCCTATGCTCATTGGTCGGGGTGAGTGACCGGGAATACTTGCTACTCAAGGTGGACGAGGTGTACGACACGGCGTTGCTCGAGTACAACGCCGCTGCTGTGGTGGCGCTGTGGCGAAAGCGGCGTGACAGCCCCTTGTTCCAGCAGGTGGCCAGAGACATCCAAGCGCTCGAGCTCACCCCGTTCAAGGAAAAGCCAGAGAAGCAGGAGAATGAGAGGGAACAAAAGCAGGGGGAACTACAGGAAGAGCCACAGCCACAAGAGCAACTCCTGTCCCTGCCACCACAGTCCACTCCCAGCGCCCTACCCGATTCGAGAAAACTACCGCGTCTCAGCACGACCCAGCGCCGGCTCTCGCTCGACTTGATGCACCCGCGGCCTGCCTCCCGCTTCCAGCCACGAGAGTCCATGTTGACCACCTCAGCCGCCACTAGTATTGCCAACATCAATGTGGCAGGCAGAGTGGAGACGAGCGACGTGGCCAAGCTCCGGAGAAAGACCAGCAAGCTCACAATCACCGCACACGCCAACCGCCAGCACGTACGGCCACAGCCATCGTCGGAACTACTGGCTCCACGCCACAACCACGGCACGAGGCGGGTGTCGATAGTGGGAGAGCAGCTACCGCCGTATATCCGGAAACAGTTGCGGTCGCAGCAAACGGTGACGCCCAAGCCGTCAAAACGGCCGATAAAAAACACACCGGCGACGCTGTCGAGCAAGGACAGCAACAAACAGCCCAGCTCGCGGCTAGAAAACCTTGTGGCCAACTCGGAGTCACTATACGCGACCCGGCGCGAGCCCGACGAGAGCGCCAAGTCGAGCTTGCCGCCGGAAACGCCCATTTTGTACAGCTCCGATTCTGACGACAAAGAGTATATCCTGCCTGATCTGTGGACCAAGAATTACGGAATACATACGGGAGTAGTGGGCCGGGGCGGTGTGGGCGATGGCCACCACGGCATATACGGGGAGGATGGGGACGAGGAGGAGGACACGGATGCAGACGACGAAGATGAGGACGATGAGGACGATGAAGAAACCGATTTTATCAACGTGGAGAGCCACGAAATGAGCGCCGCTGATGACGACTATGATGACGACTACCTACTATTTAAGTGACCTTAGTAGCGAGAGCGAGTACTCGTACATGAACAAGGATATGGCACTAGTGGGCGCCGTCTTGATAAGACTCACGCCAAATCCCTTGTAGAGACCAAACACGCCCTCCTTGTACAAGATGTTGATAAATATGCGCGAGGCGCTGATGTTGCTGGTACCATAGACGTGAGACCACATTTGGCACCGCTTGCGGAGGGTGTCCAACGGAAACGTGATGGCTTTGGACGTGCCGCCCGCCACAAACCCGCAGAAGCCTTCTATGAACGGTACGTGCTTAAAGTCCTTGGAGAACTCGCGCGCCAACTCGTAGGTCCAGAACATGAGCGCCGTGGTTGAGGTTACGGAGAGGACGGCCGGCCGCACGCCGGCAAACATGCCTCTCACGCCGTCATGGGCTACCACTTCCTTCACAGTGGCCGTCATGGACAAGAATGTGCGGTGTGGGTTGGCGGCGAGCCGCGTGCGCAACAAATCAAACGGATACGTGGCGAGCACACTTGCGACCCCGGACCCCGCGCCCGCGACCAACGAATGCAACGCGGGGTTGAGACTAAAGTGGCCCCTGCTCTCCATGTCCACGAGCCACTTGCCCAACACCGAGTACGAAGCGAACTGTACCCCACCGTACAAGATGTACATGATTTCGGCGGGAACGTTGCCCTTCCACAACGCGGCCACGCCCTCGTTTCGGAGCAAGTTCTTGAGGATCGTCGATACCGTTTTCCTGTCCTTGAAGTTGTGCTGCTGGAGCTGGAGCCGGATCTTAATGGTGTCCAAGGGCGCAGTCACGGCGCGCGACACCGCGCCCGCAATGGACCCGGCCACCAACGCTTCTCCCGGGGTGACGTCAGACCCTTTCTTCAAGTGGTCCTCACGCTTGGATAGCACCATGATGGAGAAGTGCAAGTGGAAGATGTGGGATGCAGGTTGGGATGCAGGTTGGGATAGAGCACGAGATACTGGCAAGGCCGGACCGAGCAAGAGACGAGAAACAAAAAAACGTGAAAAATGAAAGCAAGAAACGGCGTATAGCGGGGAAAGATATGATTGCTGTAGAAGAGACAACCGTGCTACTGTAGAAACAAAACAGAATACAATCCGATGGTTGCTCGACACTTTGTACCCTTTTCCTCCTGCAATTACGGCTCCCTTTCATGGCTGGCGGATGGTGCTGCTAAACCCCAGGGCATTGTTATCCGCTGTACACGACCTCTGCCTGCTGCCACAGGCCCAATTTTTTTCCCATGGTATGAGATGAGATGGTGATGAGAAGCTTGTACCAGTATATACACACCAACACCCGATGGCACCAAAGAGAAAAACAGGCAGTGCCGTCAAGGCGGCGAAAAAGGCCAAGAAGGAAGAGAGCACAGAGCCTTCCTTTACTCTCGAGACCGTAAAGCAGCTTGGCAGCGAAATCAACACGGCGCTCAAGTTCAACAATTTTGTGGTGTTGTTGAAGCAGTTGCGGGCGGCCACGGACAAGTTGGCCGAGGACGAGGACCACGAGATCGAAACACTTGCGCGGCTCACAGCTGCCACAACGTACAAGTGTTTCCAAAAGTTGCTCGAGGACGGGCAGATGGTGATCACCAAGAACCAGGACGACAAGAAGAAGCTCGTGGTAAAGTGGTTGCTCGACAAGTACGACTCGTTCAAGGACTTGATTGCCGGGACGGTACAGCGCAGACTCGCGTTTGATACATCGTTACAGCTCGATATGCTTGAGATTGGCTTGAACTTGATTGAGTTGGAGAGCGAGCACTTGAAGAGCACGCCCGATGCGTACTTCCCCAGCAACACCTACCGAAAGATCGTGGCAGCGGTGCTCACGAGCAACAACGGCGAGTGTTTGGCCGACGGCACCAGCAGCGACTTTGTGGTGCTTGATTTTGCCAGCACGTTCCACAACTACTGGGACTTGCAGTACTACTTTTTCAGCATCGCCGCTGACTTGTTGCCGGCATGGAAGCAGGAAAAGACGGTGCCCGAGTTGCAGCTCATATTCGCCAACTTTTTCACCATCGTCAAGGGTGGGTTGAAGATGGAGGGGGCAGAACCAAAGAAAGAAGATGAAGGTGAAGATGAGGATGAGGATGGGGATGAGGATGGGGATGAGGATGAGGGCGAGGGCGAGGGTAGGGGGACGTGGATCAACAACGTGCCCTCGGCCGTGCACAAGGTGCAGACGTTCAAGACGCAGTATCAGAAATGCATTGTGACCATCTTGTCGTACCCCTTGCTCACCACACAGTACAAGGCGATGCTTTTCGTGTTGCACAAGCGCATCATCCCTTACATGACGCAGCCGCAGGGGTTGATGGATTTCCTCACCGACTCGTACGACGTTGTGGACGACGCCATCGTGCCCATCCTCGCGTTGAACTCGCTCTGGGAGCTCATGAAGCACTATAATCTCGAGTACCCCGACTTTTACACCAAGTTGTACTCGCTCTTGACGCCCGAGTTGTTGTACACGCGGTATCGGTCGCGGTTCTTCCGCCTCTGCGACTTGTTCTTGTCGTCGACACACTTGTCGGCGAGCCTTGTGGCGTCGTTCATCAAGAAACTCGCGCGGTTGAGCGTGGCTTCGAGCGCCAGCGGCGTGGTTATTGTCATCCCCTTTATCTACAACTTGCTCAAGCGGCACCCCACCTGCATGATCATGTTGCACAACCCGGAGCACAGCATCAAGAGAAAGGGCAGTCTGTATGCGGATCCCTTTGATAACCAGGAGACCAATCCGCTCAAGACCAACGCCATCAAGTCGTCGTTGTGGGAGTTGGAGACGCAGATGATGCACTACCATCCCAACATCGCCACCTTGGCCAAAATCTTTGGCGAGCCCTTCCGTAAGCACAGCTACAACATGGAGGACTTTTTGGATTGGAACTACGCCACGTTGTTGGAGAGCGAAAAGACGAGGCGATACAAGAAACAGGCGGCGCTAGAGTACGAGGTGTTTGACAGCGTATTTGAGGGGGAGGCCAACGAGGGCAGCAGGGGTGAAGGCAGCAAGGGTGAAGGCAGACGAGTCTTACTTCAAGGCTGGACTATATGAGTATACGCTGCTTCTCTACAAATAGGTAATAATATTTCCCGTTTGGGAAGGCAGATGACACGCGTCTTTTCTTTTCTCGCTCCCAGCTCACATTTTTCTCGCTCCCTTTTCTTCCAGCAAATTGGCTGGGATTTCCCTCCATCAGAGGAGTACCACGAAAGGCAGACGAAAACACCAACCACACTACCCCTTACACTCCCTCTACACTCGTTTTTACCACAATGGATACCACTACCACAGTTGATACGGGTGTCCCCATCGACGCCATCTTTGGCGACAGGGTGCGGCGGTTCCAGGAGTTTCTCGACCGCATCGACCCTGTTGACTACCACTCGCAAATCAGAGACATGCTCACCAAGGGCAGGTACAGGCTACAGGTGCTGGTGGATGAGATCCGCGACTTTGACCGTGACTTTTGGCGCGGACTCTTGAACCAGCCCGCGGACTACTTGCCCGCGTGCGAGCGGGCGTTGCGCGACACCGTCTTGACCATCTACAACCCCCTGGACCCCGCATTCCCCGACGACTACGACCCCGGGCAGCAGTACTACTTGTCGTTCAAGGGCGCGTTCGGGCACAACTCGGTGACGCCAAGAACGATCGATAGCGGTTACCTTTCGCGCATGGTGTCGATCGAGGGCATTGTCACGCGCGCGTCGTTGGTGCGGCCCAAGGTGATTCGGTCGGTGCACTATGCCGACAAGACGGGCCGGTTCTATGCACGCGAGTACCGCGACCAGACCACGTCGTTTGACCCTATTGCCACGCCCGCGATCTACCCCACGGAGGATATGGACGGGAATAAGCTCTTGACCGAGTACGGGTACTCGACGTACCGCGACCACCAGAAGGTGTCGGTGCAGGAGATGCCCGAGACCGCGCCCGCAGGCCAGTTGCCACGGTCGGTGGATGTGATCTTGGACGACGACTTGGTGGACTTGACGAAACCGGGGGACCGGGTGCAGATTGTGGGCGTGTACCGCGCCCTTGGCGGCGGCGGCAATACCAGCTCAAGCTTCAAGACGGTAATTTTGGGCAATTCCGTATACCCCTTGCACGCGCGGTCGACGGGGGTGGCGCAGCAGGAGAAGTTGACGGACCAGGATATCCGCAACATCAACAAATTGAGCAAGGAGAAGAAGATCTTTGAAGTGTTGTCGACGTCGTTGGCGCCCTCGATCTACGGGTTCGAGTATATCAAGAAGGCGGTGTTGTTGATGCTCATGGGCGGGGTGGAGAAAAACTTGGACAACGGCACCCACTTGAGGGGCGATATCAATATCTTGATGGTGGGTGACCCCTCGACGGCCAAGTCGCAAGTGTTAAGGTTTGTGTTGAACACAGCGTCGTTGGCCATTGCCACTACTGGGCGGGGGTCTACCGGTGTGGGTTTGACGGCGGCGGTGACCACTGATAAGGAAACGGGCGAACGGCGGCTAGAGGCCGGTGCCATGGTGTTGGCGGACCGCGGGATTGTTTGCATTGACGAGTTTGACAAGATGTCTGACTCCGATAGGGTGGCGATCCACGAGGTGATGGAGCAGCAGACGGTGACGATCGCCAAGGCAGGGATCCATACGTCGTTGAACGCGCGGTGTTCGGTGATTGCTGCCGCCAACCCTGTGTTTGGCCAGTACGATGTGCACAAGGACCCACACAAGAACATTGCCTTGCCCGACTCGTTGTTGTCGCGGTTCGACTTGTTGTTTGTGGTGACGGACGACGTGAATCCCACACGCGACAGAATCATTTCCGAGCACGTGTTGCGGATGCACCGGTTCATCCCCCCCGGGTTGATGGAGGGCGAGCCCGTGCGCGACAAGAGCAGTGTGACGTTGGCCGTGGGCGACGACGAGACAAACGAGCAGGAGTTGTTGGAGCAGCCGATCTTTGAAAAGTTTAACGCATTGTTGCATGCGGGCGTGGCCAAGCAGAGCAGCAGTGGTGGCACGAAAAAGCAAAAGACGCCCACGATCCTCTCGATCCCGTTCTTGAAAAAGTATATTCAGTACGCCAAGCAGAGAGTCAAGCCCGTGCTCACCAAGGAGGCGTCGGAATATATTGTGGGCACGTACTCGGCGTTGCGTAACGACTTGATTGGCAACAACCAGCGGAACACGGCGCCCATCACAGCGAGAACGTTGGAGACGTTGATCCGGCTTGCTACGGCGCACGCCAAGGTGCGGTTGTCGAAAGCGGTAGACGTGGAGGACGCCAAGGTTGCCGAGGAGATGTTGCGGTATGCGTTGTTCAAGGAGATGGCCAAGAAGAGCAGAAAGACAAAGAAGCAAAAGACGGCTGCGGTGGAGGAGAGTGATGGGGAAGAGGAGGAGGAAGAGAGTGGGGACGATAGTGAGGAGGAGGAGGAGGAGGAGGAGGTGATTGTCACCCGCAGTCGCACGAGAAGAGGAAGAGCGGCCGCTGAAGCTGCAGCTGTGGCAACGACAGCCACAGCAGCCACAGAAGCAGAAACAGGAACAACAGCTCCAAGACACGCCTCAGAAGCCACGACGCCCTCGACAACGCCCGAGCCGCCATTGGGCCAGGCTGAGGATCCCGAGGAAGACGAGATGGTGGATGAGCTAGAACACTTCCATGTCTCGGCACAGCAGCAGCAGCAACAACAACAGCCACCTCAACCACAGCAGCCCTTACGGTCAACCAACGCTGTAAACGAGGATGTTTCCGGCAACATCAGCAGCGAGAGGTTGAGTATATTCCAGCGCGTGATGGCCAGAGTGTCGCGGTCGGGGTTGTTTGACAACGAGGGCCTTGTGGCGCCCTATGAGCAAGTTGCTACTGCCGTGAACGAGGAGATGGAGCAGGAAGAGAAGTTTAGCGAGGAGGAGATCTTTGCCGCGTTGAAGGCGATGGAGGCAGAGAATAAATTCTACATTGAGGGCGGCAAGGTGTGGAAGATTTGAGTGAATGTGATTTTAGTTTACCATGTATTTGTAATTGTACTTACACCAGAAGAAGTGTGGAGAGACAGAGGGGAGCGGAGGGGAGCAGAGGGGAGCGGAGGGGAGCAGAGGGGAGCGGAGGAGAAGCGCTAGTGAGGGGAGTGGTTTCAAGGGGGGAGCACCAAGTGGTGGAGAAGGGGCATTACTACAAACGTTTGGCCCTTGTGTCACTTGGTTTTTAGTGTCCTGTAAAGAATCTCTCTTTTTTTACCCCGGAGTCTTTGTGCGCCTGATTGGTTTCCGATAACAGCAACTTTTTCCCGCACGCCCGGCCGGGGTTTGCAATTCCTTTTCTGGGGAGGGCGGGGGGCTTTCTGGGGCCACACACTCTACTCTCACTCGGACCATAATAAATAACTTCGTTAACATACACAAATGACTGAATATCTGGGGCCACTCATAGACATGCACAATCAATAGAGAGGGAGAGGGGCCGCACGCTGACCGGCGGCGTGCTTTCTGCCTTTCTGCCTTTCTGCTTGCTTATTTCTTGTTGACCGGACTGGCAGTGACAATTTCCTCCTGCGAGCTGATGCTGGGAACAAACACCTCCTCCTCGGCGGCATTGGGCAGCTGCATGCCCTGCTGCTTCTGCTTCTGCTGCTGCTGGAGGGAGAACGCAGGCGTCATGACATCGTCGTTGGACACCAAGCGCGCCTCAAAGCTGTTGGTGGTCTGGAAGTTGACGCGGCGCTGCCTTGACGAAAAGTACGCTCTAGAATAAATGGGCTGGGTGTTGATGGGGACCCAATGGCGGGCGGCGGTTTTGAAAGAAGCAACGCTGAGTATTCTCTTGGAAACCATTGCGGATGAATAGATATGTAGAGGTGTTGGTGGGTATGCTAGTGTTGATGGAGATAGGATGGACCGACAGGAATGGCAGAGCGGCGCATATTTATAGACCTTCCCCAGCCTGCACCCCAGACTTTCAACCACGTCCAACTTCTTCCCTCGTGCCGTTTCTTAGCCTCAGATCCCGAGAGAGTCATTTTGCGGAAAGCTTAGACGGATAACAGGAAAATGCTTATGTAAGCAGCAATACAGAAAATCGGATCATTTTTTCTTGTCCTTTCTGGCGAGAGTGCAGCACCATCCAATTACAGCTGGCTGTTACTTCCGTTTACCCTTGGAGACAATCGGACTCCACCGCCGACTCCCTGTTTCCTCCCGTTGAACCGGCAGCTCCTTTATCCTGTGATGATCGACCAACCAAGAGAAGGGTGTGTATGCGTTCACATGCCGACGGCAGTTTCGGAATTGCTTCGGAAATGCTTAAACCAGGCGGTGCTGGGAAAACGAGCTCCGGCGTGTGCCTTGTAAGGCCCCCCTTACGGACCCATGACGCCCAGCCCGGGTTTCTCTCTTCTCTGTTCCTCCATTGAGTCACTCGCCGTATTCGCTGTTTTCCCCGGTTCGGGTTCCGGGCCAAAGAAGAAGGACGAGAGTCTCCATGCTTTGCTTCCGAATGCATCCATTTATTTTTTCTCTGCTGCTCCTTCCGAGGGAAATCAGCCTATTCTCAGCCTCGCCACCCCTCGGACATCAACTCCCATGAGTCACCCACCACTAGCATACCCATGGTGGTAGAGGCGGTTATAGAGGTTGTTATAGAGGCGGTGGAGGTGCAGGAACATCCACCTGGAACCAAGTTATGTGATACCAATGGTACCTGCGTGTTTGTTTCTTATCGAAACGGGCACACGTATCCGAGGGAGAGTCTCCCCGAGCAGTAATGCCACATGCTTCTTCCCTACAAAATAAAGGGAGCACATACACATGTGCCTTCTGCAGCTAGGGCACACACTCGGGGACATCCAGGAAGTGCACGAACACTCAGCCACTTCACACCAAACGACTTTGCTGGCGTGTGGCATAACTGCAAATATGTGGGGGTTTCGTCACGTGACTTTGTTTCCACCAAAATGGAAGGGGAGAAAGAAAAAAGGGAGTAAGGAGTCAAGAGAGACGCCAGCGTTGCCGGCTATAGAAAAACACCAACATTAGCAGTCAATCAATCAAGCATTTGCATCCTCCACATGTCGGCCGAGAAGGAGCCCCCCCCGGGGCTAGCCAGTATCGGCATTCCGTTGCTAGAAAAACTCCGACTCAAGTCGCCATCGCCCGCGGCGCCACCTATTGGAGACGCTGCCACCAGCACCAGCACCAACAATGACGACACGACTGGAATCAATAATGACGGCACCAGTAGCAGCATTTTCTATGACAGCTCCACTAATGACAGCAGCACCTTTTATGATAACACCAATGACCCCAGCAGCGCCTCCAGGCGGGGAAACACCAAGAAAAAGAAAAACAACAGCAGAAAGAACCGCCGCCGGGGCAACCAGCCTTACAGCGACTCCAACCAGTATAATCCCGAGTGGGAGCAGGAGGCACAGTACTTCAACGACGAGTTAGTCACGCATACCTGGGACACGCTCCCGCCGCAGGTGAAGAAGTTTTGGAACCGGCGGTACGAGCTCTTTTCCAAGTTTGATGAGGGGGTGTACCTCAACACCGAGTTGTGGTACTCGGTGACCCCCGAGTCGACGGCACGGTACGTGGCGCAGCTCTTTTGTAAGCTCCTCCCTGAGGGCACCAAAGGGTTCGATCTCTGTTGCGGCGGCGGCGGCAATACCATCCAATTTGCCCGCTTCTTCGACTCTGTGGGCGGGATCGACATCAATGCCACCAACTTGTACTGCACCGAGCACAATGCCTCGGTGTACTCTGTAGGTGACAAGATCTGGACCGTATGCGCTGACTGGAGCAGGGCGAGCAAGCCCCTACCCGACGGTGGGGTCAACGTCTCCTGGATTCCCGAGCACGTGCGCTCCCCTGACCCCCACAAGACGTTTGACTTTATCTTTTCTTCTCCGCCCTGGGGCGGCACCGGCTATAACCGCGACCGGTTTGACTTGTACGCCATGGAACCCTTTTCCATAGTGGACCTCCTCTCGCGACTGAAGCAGTATACGGAGAACATTGGCTTGTTCTTGCCCAAGAGCTCGGACTTGGACCAGTTAAGCGAGGCCACGGAGGATGTGTTTGGACCCGAGGGGAAATGCCGCGTGATCTACATTAGCAACAAGGGGCGCGAAGTGGCGATGTTGGCGTTGTTTGGCGCTACCTTTACGGCCAGGTTTGACGAGTTGGACGACATCGGCGGTGATGTTGAGTGACTGGGTCCTCCTATAGAACAATGCATGACAGCAACAGATCAAGCCCCCTTACTCTCTTTAGCGGCTTGCGATTTCTCTGCAAGCGCATGCGCCTCTACACCTCTCTTCTCCTACTGGTGTATGAATGCGCTGTCATATCTCCCATCCACAACGGCGCACCACATACACAGGCGGTACGAAAATATTCTTATCTGCGCCATTTCCTCTCACACTAGCAGGAACAAAAAAGTCACAACAAAAAAAGTCTCACCACAGTGTCTCCCACAGACTTCGACATTTTTCCCCCTTTCGACATTTTCTTGACCTATCGAGCTGGAACGGTATTTCGCAACTGACGACATACACAAGAGGATTCCTCCAACATGAACAGCTCGCTGCCCTTGGTGCCCGCTCGTGCCGACGAGGCGCCCGTGGAAATGGTGGCGTTCCTTGAGCGCCGTGTCGAGGTGTTGAGCATGCAATTGACCAAGCTAGAAAACGAAAAAATCAACCAGCTCACACAGGAGATTGGCATCCTCAAGCAAATTATCGAGTTCCAGGGGGCCAAGATCGATAAGGTGGCGCTGTTACTCAGCGACGTGTTTAATAAGCGGAACCTCGATGACGCCATGCTTGAGTCGACGTTGCTGGGCATTCCTGACGATGAAAGCGTCGATGAGGTACATCGACAAGTGAGCCACTTGAGCGCCGGGCACCTGATCCACGGTCAGCAACAACAACAACAGCAACAACAGAGGCAACAGCAGCAACACACACAGCAGCAACACACACAGCAGCACCCGCAGCTCCACGCGCACCAGGATTTCACGCAAGGAGTCCACTTGGATACGAACATGGACCCCGCCTTGCACCAAGTGGCCGTGGCCGCGAGTGCCATGCACTCGCAGCAGCAGCAGCAACAGAGAGCACAGCAGCCACAGCAGTCAGCTCAACAGGAGCACCACTTGCACCACCAGGTGCACGGCCAAAACGCGCAAGGGCCAGGCGATGGCCCGGGCAAGGGCAGAAAGAGGCCACAAAAGAGGAAAATCGACGATGTCGGGTTCGATGCCGGGGCTGCCCGACATGGAGGAACCATTGCCGGTTCCGCTGGGCCTACTGTTTCCACAGACCCCACTGCTTCTTCCTCCAATGGCGGCAGCAGGCCTGTCGACCGCGCCATCAAGATCGACTTCATCCACAACCCCATGTCTGTGAAGGAGATCTACGACGAGTTCACCAAGGGGTACAAGGGCCAGCCGCCCTTGTGCGAGCTCGACGCGAAGTACGGAAAGCACGAGTGGCGCGGCGACTCGCGCTCCAAGGAGTCGAAGCGGTACCAGCGGCGCAAAAAGCTTTGCGACGCCATTGACCGCGGGGTGATGAAGTATGGCAAGAGCGTGGACGAGATCATGGACTATATCGAGGAGTTCCGCGGGGCCAAGTCGTTAACGTGGATCATGAACGGCAACCTTCCGCCCGACTTGGACGTGTAATATTAAATAGAGTGCGATATATAAATGAGAGAAAGTGAGAATGTAAGACTTGGGAACGCGGTTTCCGGGTCAGCTGGATGTGCCCTGTGGCTACGCCCTCGGAGGCCATCGTGGGGCAGCAATGATGGAGGGGCCGGGTGCCAGTGACGGCGTTTGAGGTCACGTGACCGCGCTAAATGGCGGCCACGGATGACGCTTCCCTCCACTTTGCAGGCGAAACACTCAAGAAAATGACTTGCTTTTCTCGAAGATTCTTCTTCCGGGTAACCCACCTCCAGCTACGACTCTGGAGAGAGGGAGAGAAAAAAAGTTGGAGCGTCCCGGAAAATTTTCACCCTGTTCATCTCTCACCCACCTTTTCACTTTTGCCCTCTTCTTGCCACTACCATCACCACTACATCATCCACTACGCAGAAATGTTGGCTGCTAGAAACTCATTGAAGAATGTTGGCCGTCGCTCCGCCCCGGCTTTTGTCAGATGCCAGTCCACCGCCTCGGGCTCTGGCCCCGTGATTGGTGTTGACTTGGGCACCACCAACTCCGCCGTTGCCGTCATGGAGGGCTCCACCCCTAAGATCTTGGAGAACTCCGAGGGTGGCAGAACCACCCCCTCTATTGTTGCCTTCACCAAGGACGGCGAGAGATTGGTGGGTATCCCCGCTAAGCGCCAGGCCGTGGTGAACCCCGAGAACACCTTGTTTGCCACCAAGAGATTGATTGGCCGTCGTTTTGAGGATTCCGAGGTGCAGCGCGACATCCGCCAGGTCCCCTACAAGATTGTCAAGCACAATAACGGCGACGCCTGGTTGGAGGCTAGAGGCGAGCAGTACTCGCCCCAGCAGATTGGTGGTTTCGTCTTGAACAAGATGAAGGAGACTGCCGAGTCCGCCTTGGGCAAAAAGGTCTCGCGTGCCGTCGTCACCTGCCCCGCCTACTTTAACGACGCCCAGAGACAGGCAACCAAGGACGCCGGTAAGATTGCTGGGTTGGACGTGTTGAGAGTTGTGAACGAGCCCACTGCCGCCGCCTTGGCGTACGGTTTGGAGAGAAAGGACGGTGAAGTCGTGGCCGTGTTTGACCTTGGTGGTGGTACCTTTGATATCTCCATCTTGGACATTGGTGCCGGTGTGTTTGAGGTCAAGTCCACCAACGGTGACACACACTTGGGTGGTGAGGACTTTGACATTGCCATTGTCAGAAACATCGTGGAGAACTTCAAAAAGGAGTCTGGCATTGACTTGGAGAAGGACAGAATGGCCATCCAGAGAATCAGAGAGGCCGCCGAAAAGGCCAAGATTGAGTTGTCGTCCACCGTGTCCACCGAGATCAACTTGCCCTTTATCACCGCCGACGCCTCTGGGCCCAAGCACATCAACCAGAAGCTCACCAGAGCCCAGCTCGAGCAGTTGGTTGAGCCCTTGGTGAAGAAGACCGTCGACCCCTGCAAGAAGGCGCTCAAGGACGCTGGCTTGTCGACTTCGGACATTTCTGAGGTTATCCTTGTTGGTGGTATGTCGAGAATGCCCAAGGTGATTGAGACCGTCAAGTCCATCTTTGGCAAGGAGCCCTCCAAGGCCGTCAACCCCGACGAGGCTGTGGCCATGGGTGCTGCTATCCAGGGCGGCATCCTCGCTGGTGACGTGAAGGACGTTGTTCTCTTGGATGTGACCCCCTTGTCTCTTGGTATCGAGACCATGGGCGGTGTGTTTGCGCGTTTGATCTCGAGAAACACCACCATTCCCGCCAAGAAGTCGCAGATCTTCTCCACCGCCTCCGCCGGCCAGACCTCGGTTGAGATTAGAGTGTTCCAGGGTGAGAGAGAGTTGACCAGAGACAACAAGTTGATTGGCAACTTTACCTTGTCCGGCATCCCCCCCGCCCCCAAGGGCGTGCCCCAGATTGAGGTGACCTTTGACATTGACACCGACGGTATTATCAAGGTCTCGGCCAGAGACAAGGCCACCAACAAGGACGCCTCCATCACGGTGGCCGGCTCCTCTGGCTTGTCTGACGCCGAGATTGAAAAGATGGTCCAGGACGCCGAGAAGTTTGCCGAGTCCGACAAGGCGAGAAAGGAGGCCATTGAGACCGCCAACAGAGCCGACCAGTTGTGCAACGACACCGAGAACTCTTTGAACGAGCACAAGGAGAAGTTGGCCTCCGAGGCCGTCGAGAAGGTCCAGGAGCAGATTCTCCAATTGAGACAGATTGTCTTGAAGGCCCAGGCTGGCGAGGAAGTTTCCGCCGAGGAGTTGAAGACCAAGACCGAGGAGTTGCAGAACGAGGCCATCAACTTGTTCAAGGACTTGTACAAGGACGGTGAGTCCGGTTCGTCCTCTTCCTCTTCTTCCGAGGAGCAGCCAAAGAACTAAACGCGGGTAAAGGAACTTGATTGATTTCCCCCCAGCATTAATGGTTGATGATTCTGCCGCACGCGGTGATCTTGATTGTTGAAACATCCCTCTTGCTCTTCCTCCCATTTTTCTTGTCTTTTTTTTTCTTATATACTACTTTCCCCCCTCCACTTCACCACTAGTTGACCCGTCTTGTATATATCACACATAATGGATGTTTCATTAGTTATCTGTTAGAGAAGAAGGATTCTCTTGCGATCCTTAGCTTGCGTTTTCCAGCACCGAGAGTTGGCTGAGACTGTGCTGGAACCCGAACGTGCGCTTTAGTGGCGACGGCTGACTCTTTTTGGATCCCTTTCTCGACACCGTGCCATATGTCCTCAGCAACACCTCCGACTGCTTGCTCAAGATGGAGTCAGAGCGGTGCACCATGGAATAGGTGCGAGAAGCAATGTCGCTGAGGGGACCCACACTCTCAGCATCCGCACTCTCCGCGCCCACACTATCGGCATCATCATCGTCATCGCCCGAGGAGTACTCCAACATCTCTCCAAGCATGGACCGGCGGTTCAACACCCGCGTGGTGAACTCCTCCTCCTGCGGGTCGACAAATTCATCGCGCACCCCGTTAGAGTCGGGCGAGGAGTAGAGCGAGGACGAAGTGGTGGCAATGGACAGCGACGCGTGGCTCACCACCTCGCTCGTGGCATCACTAGAAGCATCACTGGCGCCATCATGAGCATGCTCGGTGCTATACACATGAGTGTCATCGCCGTTGTCGCCGTCGCCGTCGCCGTCGCCATCTTCCTTGCCGCCACGACCAACACTCACAGTCGTCCAGGACCGCACGATAGACTTTTCCGCCTGCTCGGAATGGATCAAAGACTCCGTCTTTGTTGTGTCCATAGCACCACCACTTCTGGGCAACGCGTCGAGGAACTGTTCCATCGTCAATGGATTGCTGTCTTGTCCTGCCCTGGTGGCCATAAACTCCTGGAACATACTGATTTCCTGGCGCAACTGAATGCGTTTTGCCACCACCAAGCGCAAGTAGCTGCCCCAGAGCTGTTGGAGCGTGCACCCCTGGAACTGCGACGTGGTTGTGGACACGTACGAGTCGTCCACATGGCACGGAGGGGCAGGACCAGTTTCGGACTTGGTATCGGCGTTGCGACCGGCCCCTGGCTCGCTGTGGGTTCCGGTAATATCCTTAATATCGGGGGAAGGTAGCTCAGGCTTCATCGTGTTCATGTAGGCTATGCTCTGCTGGAGGATGTACTTGGAGAGGTGGTTGTACTTGCCAATGAGCGAATCAGTGGGCTCAGGAACATACTCCCTGTTGGAAACAACCGCAACTGCGGCGGCGGAGGCAGCAGCAGCAGCAGCAGTAGGAGCAGGAGCAGGAGCAGGAGCAATAGCAGTAGTGACAGTCCTTTGGTCCCCGCTTCGTGACGCTCCCGCGAGGTACTTTAATTCTTCATCAATATTTTCCACGTGAAGTACGGGCTGTTGGCCAAGGTGGGGGTTGCCCATAGGCGCCGAAATGGCAGGTGCACCGCCCGACTCAAGCCGCTGCTGCGACACCAACCGCCTGACATGCTTGTTCTGAGGGTTCTTGCGCTGTTTCCGCACAAGCGTGTGCGTCTTGCGAATCGTCCCCTTGCGGCTCGGCTGGCGGCTAATATTCTCGCGCTGGATCGTGGTCATTGCCGGTGGCCGCCCGCGGATACTGGCCTTGCGCTTCGAAGATACCTTAAAACTGAAGAACTTGAACCTGGCAAGCGCCTTCCTGAGGCGCAACTTCATGCGGTACCACCAGCCGCCCTGCTTGGCGCGTAGGGCATTACTACGCTGGATCACCACGCTCGAGTTGCTTGAGGACACGACAATGGGCCGCACCTCGCTGGTGCGGGCCTTGTTGGTTTTCCTCCTGAACAAGCCCTTTTTCTGACGGGGCTGGGAAAGGCCCTGCTGACCGGCCACCAAGGGCTCGTGTTCGCGAGTGGAAAAGATGGTGGCCTGCGACCCCATGGAGTCGGAAATGTCCCTATCCCTGGTTTGAAATGGGCGCAGACGATGGCGCTGGCTAGTGTCGGTAGTACCAGGGTTGCCAGCAGCACCAATATTGTCGACATTGCCACCGCCATCGCCAAACATCTCGTCGCTCTTGACGTTCGACGACACGATACTCAAATTGTCCAACTGCTGTGCCGTGTATGGGTTCTGCTGGTCAATGATAAACTGCGAGAACCGCTTGGGCACCTGGTTGAAGCCCATGGGACTTGGCGGCACCGGGTCCCGAATATGCGCCTGCTCTTGCTTGGTGGGCGTGGTCATGTGGCCGGTGTTGGAGTAGAGCGGTTTCCTGTCTGTCTTACCCGGTTCGTCAGAGTTGAATAAGGAAAAGGTGTCCACCGACTTGGGACCGTTACCAACGTAGTGGTAGGGGAAAGACACGGGCAATGACTTGGACGACGCCGACTCGATCTCCAAGTGGTGGAGCGACGACAGGGTGAGCACCGTGTCTGTTGCTGCTGGCCTAGCAGCTGCAGTAGCGGCTGCAGCAGACGAGTCAGTCGTATCGGAAAACGAAATGTTGTGTCCCTTGTGTGCGAAGGTAGAGTCCGGCTTTGACGTGTTTCTAGTGGGAATGTCTAGGTATCCGGGGAGCTTGAGAGTTTTCTGCGAAGGCTGCGACATGGCGGAAACCGTTGGCGTGGTCATGATGAAAGGAGCCGCCGGATGGTGGTAAGGTGGAGGAGGAAGAAGTGGCGATTTGGGGCTATGCTATGTGAACGCAAGGAGGAGAAGCTGTAGAGAAGGGAGGATCAGGGGAAGAAGGAGGAAGGAGAGTTCAAATGCAATGTGGCCAGATCATGATTTCACTCCTGCCACTGAGCCGTGTAAAAGATGGCTGGCTGATTTCGTGCTGCATGAAAAAGGGAAAGAAAAAATGGTACAAAACTCGTGGAATGGAAGGTTGCGAGGGAGACCACACAACAATGCACAACAATGCGAGGAGTCGCGGACCAGCCAGCCCCGTGCTGCAAGTCAATCCAAGGATACACATCGACCACTACAAGTATATAACCAACGTGGTCGCCACATATGAAAGTGAGCTGCAAACAGAGACATATTTTTTTTCAGGAGTAGTATACTTTTTTTTAAACGAAACAGTTGTCTTGGCCGTGGTGGTGACAGCAACTACATCTTCCTCCCACTTAAACCTTGGATGGTGCCAAACCAACAGCGTTCTTCTTCAAGTCGTAGATGGAGTAGTACTTTCTCAAGAACGCGTCGCCCACAATGGCCAAGTCGCCAATGGGCTGGGGAAAGTCCATGGGCGTAAACACCGAGATGCACGAACCACCCACCTCCAAGATGTAGTCGTTGGCCGTCAAGGTGAAGTTGTAACCGGCAAAGGTCAAGGTCAAGTCGGGCAACGAGCTTCTCTTGTCGCAGTCAATCTGGTACTGGCCAGACCACGACTTCTCGGCGCCAATCTTGCCGTTGATGATCTCAGCCAAGGTCGAGGGCAAGGTGATCAACGAGGTGCCGGTGTCGATGGCGGCGCCGGTTTTGCTCAACTCGGCATAGTCGTCACCCAACCCAATACCCTCAAACGACACCTCCCAGTACGCCTTTCTTCTCACGGGCAACCACGTGACCTTGCCCTGGAACAACGACTCGTCGTACCCGCCAAATGTGGCCAAGCCGCCGTCGTTCTCGTCCTTGTTGGTGTCGCCCAAGTAGAAACTGACCTGGGGCGCATCAAGCAAGCCCTGGTTGATGGCGTTGTACACAGGGGGCACAATGTGGTTGACGGAAATGGTGTCGTAGGCCAAGCCCAAGATACCGTCAAACTTGCCAAAGGCAAACGCTAACCCTGGCTCGGCAGTGGCCTCGGCGAAATCCTGCTTGGGGATGACCAAGTCGCCAATGGTTAAAACGTCCTGCGAGATGTAACCCTCCATGGACCCGGAACCATACTGGATGCTGAACTCGGAGCCGTTGGCCTTGTACGTTGACGAGGCGTCGTGGTCGTACTTGGCGTGCAAGAAACAGGCCAACGACGAGCAGTCCTTGGAAGGGACCCACAAATTGGACGAGCCCGTGTCCAAGATGACCTTGAATGGCTGGCCTGGGGTGCCCACCAGGATTTCGGTGAAGTACTGCGCGTTTAAGTAGTTGGTCAAGGGCGCCTCGTGCTTGCCGCCCTTCTGCGGGGTGACAAAGGGCACCTGCGCCTCCTGGTTCTGCATCACCTGCTGGATGCCGTACGCCGAGGGGTTGCCCTTGGCGGCGTTGTACATGTTCAAGTACTTGTTGGCCAAGGCATTGGTGTACTCCTGGAAGCTGTTGGCATCCAAGGTCTCCTCGTTGGACAACTTGGACAACTTGGCGCTGTATGGCTTAGCCGACACGGAGGAGGTAAGTGCCAACGCAATGGTGGCTAAGACGGAGAAGGACAACTGCATTGGGTGACGGGGCGTTGGAGAGTGGTTAGTTGGTGGTTGGTGAGTGGTTAGTCGGTGGTTGGTGAGTGGTTGGTGGGTGGTGTGGTTGGTAACAGAGAAGAGCAGGAGCAGGAGGAGGGAAAAAAGGGAGGAGGGGTGGGCTGGAGAGGTGTGGAGCTGGTGGCAACTTTTGTTATCCAAAGGCGGAGCCAAGAACCAGAAAGTCGTGCGCGCAAGACAAAATTGCTCTAACGAAGAGGGAGAGGCAGACGAGGCAGGAGGGGGAGATGAGGGGGAGAGGCGACGGGCGAAACGAGAGCCAGCCAGGCTAGAGAACGGGGCAGTGCTACATTCAGGGCGGCGAGGTGGTGCTTGTGGGAGTGGGCGACTGCTCCGTAGCGCGTGTTACACTTCTGTCGCCCTCTTCCCCAGTAGTCGTTCCCTCTGCGGACGAGCAAAGCCGAGATTTCTGGACACTTCCCGTTTGGGCAGGGTAATGGCTGCTTTTGTCCAGACTGAAACCAACATTATATATAGGACATCTGGTGCCGACATACGAGCACAACGCTTTTCTGCTTGGCCGTGCTTTAGATAGGGAAACATGTGCGTGAGCCACTGATTGTGCCACTCAAAGACACATACCACGAGGGCACAGCCGGAGGTTTCTTCATATGGCCTGGTCCTCCCACTGCCAACGCCCTTAACCCCGTGGTCTCCATGTGCGCTTTCTCTTCAGCTGAATGTTATATCCGGTAAGATGCCTTTTTTCCGTTCCCATAACCATTCTTTTTTATAAACGATTCCGGTCACCGCCACAATCACAGGGATACTCTCTAATCTCTACAGACAGCGCATAATGTTTGGCTCGGGATTCTTCAAGTCAAGAGTAGAGAACTACTTCAGCAAGACCCCGGTGAAGTTCGCACACCGGGAGCGGTCAGGAGCAAACGGCGCCACAAGCACAACGGAATCCACCAGCAGCACCAGCAGCACCACCGTGCCTGAACTCATCCAGTCTTCCGTGCCCGAGCTCACCGCCAACTACTCCTTTTATGTCAACCCCGTGTTATCTTCAGGACACACCCAGACGGCGTACACGGCGTTGAACAAGTTTGAGCGGCACCACCACGTGCACTACAAGCGCCAGATCTTGACCGTCGAAAACAAGACGTATGCGGTGCCCAATGGCGAGCGGCTCAAGTATGACCAGTGGTCCGGCGAGAGCACTATTGCATTGGACTACGCCGTGCCCGCATACGAGCCCGAAGCTGAAGCCAATGCCCGGTTCAAGCCCACGTCGCAGGAGAAGGAGTTGCCGCCACGGACGCAGTACGCGGACCCCGCCGAGGAGCTTGTGCGCGACGGCAACGACAAGCCGTTGCTCATCGTGTTGCACGGTCTCTCGGGCGGCTCGTATGAGGCGTACATACGCGCTGTGTTGGAACACATCATCACGCCCGAGTACAACTTTGACGCGTTGGTGATCAACTCGCGCGGATGCGCCAACCATACCATCACGTCGCCACAGTTATACAACGGGCTTTGGACCAACGATTTGCGTTACGTCATGAACGAGCTCGTGGCCAAAAAATGGCCGCATAAGCGCGTGTTCCTCATGGGCTTTTCCCTCGGCGGCGCCATCTTGGGCAACTACTTGGGCCAGGAGGGCGACGCCGTTTCCAAGCAGATCAAGGGCGCCGTGATGTTTGGCACCCCCTGGGACTTCCCCGACAGTGCCATCCATTTGCGCGAGAGCATCCTTGGCCACAATGTGTACTCGCCTACGATGTGCACCAACTTGCTCAAGTTGTTGAACGGGCACGGGATCTTGACCAACAACGAGATTGTCAGGGCGTACCTCGATGAGCCCGACAAATACAACGTGCGTTTCCTCAAAGAGTTTGACCACTTGTTTACGTCCAAGTTGTTTGGGCTCAACTCGGCCGACGAGTACTACCGGCTCGCATCGCCCGTGCAGCGGTTGTTGAAGGTGCGCGTGCCCACAGTGATTGTGTCCTCCAAGGACGACCCCATCACGGGCTCACGCACATTGCCGTTCTCGGAAACCGAGTTGAACCCCTACGTGTCGTTGATCACCACCACCGTGGGCGGCCACCTCGGGTGGTTCACTGTTACCGGAGATAGGTGGTACACCGGGCCCATATGCCGCCTTTTGACCGAGTTGAATAAGTACGACGTGGACCACAGTTCGGTATCGGATAAGGATCTTCCGGTGGACACCTCCAAGAGCTGGAAGTACGACCGGTTGGTCAGCGGCATGTTGGTGGAATGAGAGACGGGCAGTGTGTGCAGATAGTGTAGGTCAGAAAACAGAAAAAATGGCTAGAGAAAAATGAGACCCGTGGAGACAACACAACTAAGGGGGTGTGCAGCACATGAGCGGCAACAACAAGAACACCGGCAACACCGGCGCAGGCGCAGGCGCAATCAACGGCGCCAGAGCCACCACTGCTGCCACCACCAGTGATAGCAACTGCAAGTGGGTACAGCAGCTACGAACACTCCCGTCGAATCCCCAGTTCAACGATTTCCTCAAGCTCGAGTATATCGACATCAACTTGAACAACTCGCGCAAGTTGATCGGCAACGTGATTGACTTGTCAGCCAACACTGAAGCATACGTCCGCGATGTAGAGCTCCAGGTGGGCGGCAACTTGGTCCAGTTGAAACAGATCAAGAGAGAGCTCGATTGGTTGTAACTGCAGAGTTTTGTCTGTTGATAAGGACATCCTGTCCGTGTATAATCTCACTTGTCTATATAAAAACACATGTGTAGGCGAGTAGAAACCACAAAATAATGCATGAACCGAAATGCAGCGTCTGCTGAAGTGAACATCAGTGGGCGTGGTTGCGCCCCTTGCTATCATCACCACGATTCTCCCCCTCCTCCTCCTCCTCTTCTTCTTCCTCATCGTCGGCAATGATAAACTCCTCCAATGCAATGTCGCTGTTGGATAACTCGCCGTACTTGCCGTTGCGCTCAATGTCGCCCAGGGAAATGCGGGTAGTCACACTTGTCTCTGGTGCCTCGGGCTTGTACCGCAAGATGATAAAGGCGTTGCTGAGGATCAAGGCAATCCCCAAGAACGAAAGCACTCCTGGCAAATGGCCCCAGATGGTCAAGTCCCACACAATGGCAAACACCATGCCCGAGTATGCCATCAACGAGGCTCGCGCCGCCTTGACTCGCTGCACCCCCGCGGTGAGACTAAATTGCATAAAGAACCCCGACAACCCAATGGTCATAAAGAGAAACCACTGGTACCCGCTCGAGGGCAACACAAACGAAAGCCCTGGGATGACCAAGATGCCCAAAAACGACACGATACAGCACCAGAGGGCAAAATAGCTCACCGATAAGAGCGGGTGGGCGTTCATACCGATCTTGCGCAACACAATGTATACCAACAGCGCGCCGCACACGCCCACCAACCCCACGATGGTCGCCAACACGCGCTTTTCCGACGACGATGACTCCACGGCCTCATTGCCACCCGTCTCCTTGCTCGACTCGTCACCAAATAAGAAGCTGGGCTTGGCAATGAGCAACACCCCGCCGAGAGAAAAAAGCGAGCACACGGCTTCCAAGACGGAGTACCGTTCCTTCAAGATACTCCACGCCAAGAATGCTGTCACCATGGGTACAAGAAAGGTGATGGCCACGGCGTCCGAGAGCGACAAGTACTGGAGGGAAAAGTACATGCCAAACACGCCAAAGAACCCCACCAATCCACGCGTCACAAGAAGCACGCGTACGTTCTTGGGCCCAAAGGGCGCCTCGGGCACGGACCGCGTGATGCCCATGTAGAGCAAGCAGCACACGTAGGTGATGGCCATGCGCACAAACAAGATCTGGAGCGGGTGAAAGGGCTTGGCCGAGCTCTGGTCGGTGACGAGCAACTTGCACGTGGTGACCATGATGGAGTTGAGAAACTGCGAGAGCAACAACAAGGCGATGCCGAGGTTGGGCAGGATCCACGAGTCGTAGAACTGGATAAAGGGGGCACGCGCACTGTCCCACCTGCTCTGCGGCAGGAGCGAGGGCCATTCCCATTCGTCCTGCCCTGGATGTGACGAGTTTTTGGGCCCTGATTCGGGCGCAGCTGGGGCGGGGCCGGTGGGAAGCTCTGCGGCTAGCACAATGGGATCAGCGACAAGCGGCTGGTCGGGTAGCACGGTGGTGGAAGCCATGGAATATTGAAGAACCTTGAAAAGGAAGACGGCAGGTGTGGAGAGATTTGCTTATCTGGTCCAGCGTGGAAAAAGACCGGTATGTGTTTTATGCCAAGAAGGAAAATGAGAGGAGGGAAGGAAAGGAAAGGGCAAGAAGGAGAGGAGCAGAAAGGAGGAGCAGCACCAGAAGAAAAGAGAAATAGACACTATGACTAAGCAGATGGTGGAATTGAGGGGCGGCCACGTATGAAAAAAAAGAAATTGATTGCCGCCACAGGAGGAGATGGAAAAGAGGACACCAAACACCAGGAGATATCTCTGGTGCCCCTGCCAGGGACACCCTGCTCCTCTGGTGTGGCGCGTGGGGTGCTCAAATCCACATAGCGCATACATGGTGCCGACCCTATTGCAACACAAGTTGGGTGTGGCACAAAAGGGTGCTGGAATTAAAGTGCATGCAGCCAATGACCTCTATCTCCTATCATTATGGCGCCCAGAAAAAAAGAGAAAGAAGGCAACCAACTGAAAGAGAGGGAGGGAAGAGCCAGAGGGGAGAGACTGGAAACCACCAGGTGAGTCGGCACATAGTCGCACGCATGCTTTTGGTGTACACAGTTGATTACTGGTGCAAGAACGTGCCTTTTTTCCAACAAACATTGCCTGATCGGATATATACCGACCGCTTTATCGTTTTGCCGATTTCCCAAAAAACAGTGTCCCGCCTGAGTGGAAGGGGATCCAAAATGTTTTTTCCTACAGAAAATGACTTCGTGGCCAAGTTGGTTAAGGCGTACGACTGTTAATCGTAAGATCGTGAGTTCAACCCTCACCGAGGTCGCTTTTCTTTTTCTCTGTTCTTTTCTTTCTGTGCACACATACCTGCACTTTTGTCACACTACGAGACACGCTAGCCTCCCTTTTTGTGCTCCGTTCAACAGGAAAAGAAGGGAGAGAGGTGGGGGGAGGGGGCAGCAGCCATGCTGGACCAGAACAACCTGTCCTCATATAATCATATATGATCCCTGTCTCATCTGAGCAGCAGTGGCAACCACACATCTCTTAAAGTCTCTGACGTTCTCATGCAGGGGTGTCACTATAAGCAACGTTCATAACCATGTAGAAGAACCACCACGAACCAGGCACACGTTGTTATCAGATTATTAAAACTAGGATGGATATTAAAAAAAAGTGCACAAACAGCTTCCTCTCTCTCCTCTCCCCTATAGTATCGTACAACACCCGCTCTTTGTCTTTTCGTTATAGAGCAAGCTTGCCCTTGTGGCACACTCAAAGATATCGTCCACACCCTCGCCCGTCAACGCCGAGCTCTCGAGGTACGCCTTGGCGCCAAACTCTGTAGCCACCGCCATGCCCGTATCGTGCTGCACAAACAGCTCGCGGTCCTTAGTGTTGGTCCGCAAGTCCTTCTTCAACCCGCACAAGAAGAACGGCGTGTCGAGGCAATGTCGCTTCACCTCGGCGATCCACTTGGTCTGCGCGTTGTCCAATGAGTCCGGGTCGTCGAGCGCAAACGCCACCAACACCACGTGTGCGTGGTTGTAGCTCAAGGGGCGCAACCTCTCAAACTCCTCCTGCCCCGCCGTGTCCCAGAGCGCCAAGCGCACGGACTTGCCGTCTATTCGGCAATCTGTCACGTAGTTCTCAAACACCGTCGGGTGGTACTCGGTGGGAAACTCCCCGAGCGTGAACACGTATAGTAGCGATGTCTTGCCGCAAGCCCCGTCGCCGACAATAATAAGTTTCCGCTTTATTGTCTCCATATGGGGTAGTGGTGCAAGCAGTTGTAGAGTATGCTACTGGTCCTTGTTATTGGATGTTGTCGATGGAGTGTGTGCTGTGTGTGATGTGTATGGCTTGATTCTCCCTAGAAGATTTATTTCTTTTTTTCTTCCCCTTTTGTACTTTTTTTGTCACGTCACTCGAAATGTGCAGGCAAAAAGGGGACAAACTGCGGCAATAACACATTACTGCGGTTTCTTCATACTATGTAAGGATACATAAACTTACTAGTTCCACACATGGGCTAGTTCCACAACTTGCGGCCAAAACCAGTGGAACCTGTTTGGGCCACGGGGGCGTTGTTCAACCCACCGATCGAGCTCAACAATGCCGTGTCATTGAACAACCCGGAAGGCGACGTCTTTCCCAAACCTGGCGGTGGCGCCGACATCTCCGACTGTTGCTGCAGTGGTAGTGGTAGTGGCTGCTGCTGCTGCTGCTGCTGCGGTATGAAAGGCTGCGGCAATGCTGGCGGGGGCGACGTGCGGTTGAACCCCGCCAACGCTACCTTCACGTGCGACACCACGCCCGTTTCATCGTAGATCAAGTTGAACTGGTACGTCGACGACGTACGACAGCAGTTCAAAAACAGGTTGATGTTCAAGTTGGGCTTGTTCAAGATCGTTTTCACGTTCTGGAACAAGAGCACCAAGGGCGCCACGCCAAACTCCAACTGGTTCGATTTCTGCAAGATCTCAAAGCAGTTGTACGCCGATGACTGGATCAACTCCGTCTCATTGCTTCCCCAGAGACCACCAGCAGGGTTGACCAGTGGCACCGCCTCGCTATTGCCCCAAATGGAGTTGTGGCGCGTGTTTATGTTCGAGCCGACGTTGCTGGTGGAACCAGCACCAATGTTGGTGGCGGAGCCAATGTTGCTGTTGATATTGACATTGGTTGTGGCGGCGGCGTTGACATTGGCCACGCCCGACGACGGGTTCCAGATATTGCTGTTGCCCGTGATGGGCGTGGACACAAACGACTCGCTCGCCAAGGGGTCGGCAAACGTATTGAATGGGCTGAACGTGGCCTGTGGGTTGGCCGAAGAGAGCACCGAGGCGGCGGTGGCAGCACTCGGCTGGGTAAACTGCGTGGGCATAAAATGCTGGGCCACATTCGACAACGAGTTCAACCGCGACTTGCTGCCCCACGGCGACTGCACGGCGCCGCTGCCGCCAAGCTCAATGCCGCCATTGGCGGTGGTGGCGTTGCCAACAGAAGCGCCTACAGGGGGAACGCCCATACCAGATGTCAAGCTGATTGCCGGGAGGTGCAGAGTGGAGCCGGTGGCACTGGTCATGCCAACCAAATTCGACTGCGACATATGGTCATTCGCAGGGAAGGGCGAGGAAAAGTCGGACGCAAAAGGCTGCAGCGCGGGAACAGGAGCAGGAACGGACAGATGCAACTGCGCCAACGCAGGGACACCAATGGGTCCGTTGGAGCCAATGGCACTAATGCCGCTGTTGGCTCCATTGATCGACGTTGGAGGCGGACTCGACAACGACCCAGGCCGCGCTTGGTACAAGTGTTGCAACAACGGGTTAACGGGCTCGGCCAATTTGGTCTTTTCCTCCTCAATCTGGCGTGCAAGCTCCAGTTCGTCGTCCATGCTGTTCACGGCGGCCAATTCCTCTGCCTCACGCGCCAACTGCTGCTCGTGGGCAAGACGCAACCGCTCGCGTTCACGCTCCTCTTCCTTTTGCTTCTTTAGCAACTCTTTCTGTTTCTTCTCCTCCTCTTTTTGCCGTCTCTCCTCCTCCGCCTTCTTGCGGCGCTCCTCCTTCAACTTCTTGGCTTCCTCTTCGCGCTTGCGCTGGGCCTCCACCTTCTTTTTGTGCTCCTCCTCCTTCCGCTTTAGCTCCTCGATGCGCTTCTTCTTTTCCTCCTCCCGCTTGAGTCGCGCCTCCTCCTTGCGTTTCTTCTGCTCTGCCCGTAACAATTCCTGCTTGGCGCGCTGCTCTTCTTCCCTGGCGCGCTGCTCTTCCTCTTTCCGCTTGCGTTCCTCCTCCTTGGCCTGCTGCTGCAACCGTTTCTTCTCCTTGGCCTTCTCCTTCTGTTTCAACTTCTTCATCTCGCGCTCCTTTTTGGCATTCTCCTCCGCCTCCAACTCTTCGATCAACATTTGTGTTCTGTCCTCAGACAACTTTTCCTTGTACGCATTCTGTAACCGCTCTTGGAACAACTTGATCACCTGTATGAGGAATAAACGGCGGATCTCCTGCATCTTTTCCTCCTCGGAGATCTCTGATTCCGTATCGCTCACGCACTCTTCTTCTCCCTCTTCCTCTTCCTCATCATCAAGCTCGGCATCGTCATCATACTCCTCCTCGTCGTCGTACTCATTATCATCTTCTTCACCATCTTCCTCCTTCTCTCCCTCCTCATAGCTGTCTTCATGCTTGGTATCATGCACAATTTCGTGATCGACCTCATGTCCGACCTCATGTCCGACCTCATGTCCGACATCTCCTCCATTGTCGAGCTCCTTCATCTTGTCATCCTCGTCGGTCCAAGCCGGCTTCTCGCTCGCCGTGCCCTCTAACAACTCCTGGCGGACCAAGCGCGAGTTTGTAAGCGACTCCATCATCTTGATGAACGAGACGCCGTCGTGCTTCAAGATATCCTCGGCAAAAGTCGCCATCCCCTTATGGAACTCTTCCGTACTCACCTTTCCGTTCTCTCCTGCCAATGCAGAGTCAGAGGTGGTCTTCATGGACGCCATGTGTGCGAATAACTTGTACGCGTCGGAAAAAGGTGGTGCCCCCCCAGAGCCCTTACCAGCAGGAACATTGCTATCGCCCTTGCGCAAGTCGCGCACAATCTCACGCAACGAGCCCACCTTCTCAAACAAGTTGACGTGGGTGTTGTTTTGCGGGTCAAAGCCGGAGAACTCCTTCATCTTGTCCAAGTCCATGCTCTCCAAGTCGTGGAACAACTTGGGGTCGAGCAACTTGTTGAACAACTGGGTTTCATCGCTGGTGGGCCCAGCACTAATGTCGAGACTAGGACCCAAGCGCACGCGTGCCTCGTCGCCAGCAGCGCCCTGTAACGTCTTTTCGAGCGGCGCCAATAACTGCATCAGGCTGGAGGCATCTCTGGGTAGATCTTTCAGAGATATTTTCCCCTCCTGGTGCAGGCTCTTTTGTGTGTGTGAGTGCGGATGGGCGTGCTTATGTGCTGGCCCTTGTGAACGGTCATCTCCCTGGGCTACCTGCTCCAACTTATCCTTGAAGCGCTGTTGTCGTTTCTGCAACCGCCGCTCCTCCTCCAACATATGGAACCCGCCAAACAAAAGACCGGGTAACGCGTTCAAGTCGTTGATATCTCGCACCTCGTGGATGAAGTCAATAATATCATCAAAGTGGTTGTCGTAGATGTTCTCCAACTCGTCCTCAATGATGTTGTTCCTTCTGCCGCAGTACTTGCAGGCGCAGCCGTTGGTACTGGGCTTGGCCGCGCCCTGCTGCAGTAGCAGTTGCAAGTGTTGTCTCGTCTCATTCTTGAACATGCGCATGATGGTGTCCTTGTCAATCTTGACCAACTCGAGCTTCTGCTTCTCCTCGAGCGATTCCCAGAACCCCTTGAGCTTCTCCTGCTCCTCAACAGACGCGCTGTCCCATAAAGTCGTATGCAGTGTGCTGCCAGAGAGCCGGCGTTGCCCTGCCACGCCCAGTAAGTGGTGGTCACGATGGGCATGGTGGTCATGGTGGTCATGGTGGTCATGGTGGTCATGGTGGTCATGGTGGTCATGGTGGTAGTCATGGTGGTGGTCGTGGTGGTCGTGGTGGTCGTGGTGGTCGCGGTCATGTCCATGCCGGTCATCTTCAGCGCTTGCCCGCACGTCATGGTCCTCCTCCTCCATCCGTTCCACAATGACGTCGCCGTTGGGACCCTGTCTGATCACCCGCGACTCGGGGTACTCCTCGTCAGGGTTGTTCAAGTGGGCGTTGGACGTGCAGACCTTGCCCGGCTTCTTCTTCTTGTTTCTCTTTTTCTTCTTGGCTGCATCGTGCTGGCTATTGGTGCGATCAGTGTCGCTGGCGCCCGTGCTGCCGCCAGTACCGCTCCCGTAATCAAAGTAGATGTCATCTCCTAGCTTATACTGCGCAGCTGTCCCCGCGTCAATGAGAGAACCCTCAGTGCCGTTGGACATCGTGACTGTGTGCGTAGAGCTGGTTTTCTTACCGTGTGGGTGTATAGTGGTTACCGCTTTTGTTGTAAATTTTACTTCTACTTTTTTTCTTCCCCTTCTGCCCTCCATGAAAAGAGAGACACACAATAAAAGTGAGACAGCCAAAGCTAAAAAAGATACCGCACCGAAAGGCACCAGCACAGGGCGTGTCCCTCACAAGAATGCATCACATAGCCAAGAAAAGCAAACACCGTAACAAGCTAGGGAGAGAGCGCAGCGTACACCGCCAGACTCCGGGGGATCTTGCTACACAAGAACCTTATTCACCTAAACACCGGGCAGCACAGGTCCTTTTTTACTAAACAAGAGAATCACAAGAGACACAGGCATACAGTACGCACTACACCATAAACAAATAGGTGGCCGAGTGTCAACAAAAACAAAAACAAACAAACCACACATGACGTGAAAATTTTTCTCATTTTCTTCCCTCTCTCCCTCTTTTTTGTTCCCTTCACGCCCTTCTGGGCTGCACGGCGTTGCTTGCGAGGGTGTGCTCTCGCCGCAATCAGCTAGGGTTAGCGCTCCCCACATCACTTCTTGTCCAACTTCTTCTTCAACTCCTGGTTCTCGGCCACCACTGCCTCCACCAACGTCGTCAACTTGTCGATCTTGGCGTACAACTCGTAGAACTCCCACTTGACGCCGGCCTTGCTCGCGGCCACCACGGGCTTGCACGCGGCGTCCACACTCTGCACAAACTGCTTCATGTCAATCAGGAACTCGGGGTCCTGCTGCTCGCCCTCGCGCTGAATGCGCACCTCCTGGTTCACTTCAGAGTTGCGCTCTTGAATGCCCTCCCACCCGGAGCTCGTGCTGGCCTCAACGTCGAACCCATCGGTGATGTCCCACTCGGTGTCGTTCTCATTTGCGTCGTCCGGAAGGCCCTTGTACCGGTTGTACTGGATCCGACGCGCATTGGAGAGCTCATCGGTGGTGATGTACAACAATAACGGCGAGTAGATCACCAACATCACGTAGTAGGTGAGGTCGCCAAACGCATGCTTGGGCAACACCCAGCTCAAGGGCGTGATGGCAATCTCAATCAAGTTGAAGGGGGGCACGTACAAGTCTTGGTCCGGGGCACGGATGTACCGCAACGTCTTTTGCGCCACCAAGGCAAAGTACTCGTCGGTGGCGTTCTCGACAATGGCCGCGTACGCCGTCGAGTACAATGCAATCAAGATGTTCATCAAGATCACCGAGAGCAAGAACGAGTATATGTAGTACAAGATCGACGCGTAGGGCGGCACCAACTTGCCCATGTCGTCAAACGACGACCCACCAATCACCGCCTTGACCAACGAGATCAAGATGCGCATGGTGGCCTCGTTCTTGCCGTCGGAGGCATCCAAGCCAATGAACCCCTGCAAGAAGCCGATTATCACCACAAACAACAACACAAAGAACAAGATCGACTCCTTCATCATCACCTTCAACACCACAATCATGGCGCCGACAAACTTTTGCGCGTCCAAAAAGAGCAAGAACCGCGACCACATCAAGGGCGACGCGCACGACAAGATGCGGAACGAGATCTCGTCGTACCGCACGCGCGTGTCGCCCAGTGCATTGACACTAAAAAACCGGAACGTGATAGCGGCCACAATCACCGTGTACATGGTGTCGCTCATGACGTTCCAGAACCCCAAGTAGTTCCAGCCCACGTGGTAGATCTTGACCACTTCGTCAAGTATCGAGCCCAAGGTGAACAAGTAGAACAAGACCTCAAACACGTCCAAGTCGCTGTAGGTGGTGTTGTGGGTGTTCAAGATGATGCTGAACAAGATCAAGTAGATGATGCTGAAAAAGATCTCCAAGATGTTCTGGTAGTACGGGGTCTTGATGCGCGCCGGGTCAAAGTGAGTACGGATCAGGCTCGAGGCCACGCCCTTGTACAACACGTACGAGTGCGGGTCGGTCGAGCTCTGCACAATCCACCCGCGCCACAACCACTTGATGCACCGTTGGTACCCACTGGAGCCAATAACAATGGTGCTGTGCATGTCCACAGCCAACTCTAACGCGCTTGCGGGTGCCGCGTCGATGCCGTTCAAGCAGATCGAGTACCGGTGGCAGAGCATGCCCAAGAACAAGTAGGTGTCGTTAGCCTCGCGCTCCACAATGGCGGCCGCAAGCTTCTGCGTCGCGAGCGCCCGAAGCGAGTACAACTCGTTGTCGGTCAACTCAAACTCGGCCTGCTGCCAGTACCACCCGCACACCTTGAGCAAGCAAAACACCAACGCGGCGCGGTACTTGTGTGAGGACGTACCGACCTCGCCTTGGCCCTTGCCCCCCGCAGCCCGATACACCAACTGGATGACGTTTTCGTTCAAGATCGACGACCCCGCGGCGGTGATCTCGGCCTCGTCAAAGATGATGGGGATAACTCTGTCGATCAAGAGCTTGAGGTTGGTGCAGATGCGAAACGTCTGGCGCGAGTTGGGGCAGAACGTGTCGGAGTAGATGGAGCCTTCATAGGTGTCCGCCATTTGTGATGGCGGTAAGAGCGGGTTGTTTTCCTCCAAGTCACCTGGCATTGTCAAAGGAACTGTGGCGGTCTTGGTGGTGATGGTTGGCAATGGCCTTGGTGGTGGTGGTGGTGGTGGCTGAGTAGGGGATGGTCCAAAAAGGAGATGCAATTTGGGCGGGCAGAAAGGGAGAATGTGTACCTGAAATTCGGTCGCTCTGAAAAATTAACGCAATGCGGCTACGCAGAGAGACGCGATGGGGAGCGAAGGGAATGCCGTATCATTCGAGAGGGAAGAACAGAAGAGGCGACTACTGAAAGACTACCATCTGACTGGCGGCACCCCCACCCTTTATCTGGCCGTTTCTTCTCCTTCCAGAGCCCACTGCGATCCCTTTCTGTTGTTACCCCCTTTTTTGCTTGCGCCTTACGTGTCATTGGTCTTGGCGTAGTGCGGAGACCAATTTCTGTACCGTCTCTTTCAGGTGCAGCTGAGAGCGTGGCCGACCCTCTCTCCATTTGCTCCAACATGGAACAGTCAGCTTCCACCACACCCCGACGCGACTCGAGCGATAGCAGCATATCCCTAGACGAGTATGCCGAGAACCTTGTTGCCGAGCATCGTGTGGGCAATCCCAACCTACAGCCTCTTGGGGTGAGCACGCCCACGTCCAGTTCGGGCTCGGCCATGTTTGCTCCCACCGATCTGTCCACGTCTGCAACCATTGGCAGTACCCCTGGCGATGCTAGTGCGTCTGCTATTGGCCGCGGTGCGTATCTCTTGTCTTCTCCAGGCGCTGACTCTGCTGTACTCCGGCCACTTCGATCCCCACAAGGTCCGCAAGTGAAACAGTCGCTCCGAAGGAAACCGCCGCCATACATGAACGGCAGCACGCTACGCGAGTCGGAGTCGGAGGGAAAGGAGGACCGAGAATCCCTGCGTGCCAATGCACACAAAAGCGACATGTTCAAGAGGTTCTCCGTTAGTAAGCACACCCGCCGGCTCTCGCTCAAGAGCCCGTTGGCGCTCTTTCATGGCCCCGGGGAGGCAGCACCGTTGGAGACGCACACGTATCGCGCCCTGCCACAAGAGAATATTCCCGGAGAAACTACAGACACCACCCCCAGCCCTGGTCCTGGTTCGCGCTCACCACTGCTCTTCCTGCCAGAAACGCCGTTCTGGAAGTACCATATCCTAAAGTTTGGCCGCGACTTGTATCTCACGACGAACCCCGACCCAAAACACGTGTACTGCCGCAACGGGCCTGGCTACTATGTTGAAGTGACCAAGAGTGGCGACAGCAAGGAAGTGTCGTCGCGCATGGGCTACTCATTGGTGTTTAAGGATGCTGGCGCGTTGGAGGCGCAGTCGACCACGCCGTACATGGTAATTACCAAGATGCTGGCGACCGAGGGCGGCTATTTCACCTTTTCCGTACCCAAAAACAGCTACTTGAGCAATGGGGTCGTGGCCACTTACGACGATCTCTCCATGTTCAATGGCCGCTCATTTGCCCAGCCCATCCCGGACCGGTTCTTCCCCTTTGAGGACCTCAGGCGACAGTTTGCAGCTTGCTGTAGCAATTTCGCCGTGACCGACATGTACAACATGTCGTGGACCGTGGGGTCGATCCCGCGGGTGCGCACCGGCAGGGTCAACAAAATCAAGAAGAAGGTGACTATGGAAAGCGTGGACGACGACGACCTCAAACTTATCGGAAAAAGGAACGTCTACCTCCACCGGAACTATGTGGAAAGCGGGAGAGAGGAGGGCAAAGAAGTGCAGCAGGGTGATGCTCTGTTGGTATATTTGCACAACCACGCGGCCCCGTTCCCGCCCGTGGTGAGCATGTTCAGGCCGTACGAATCGCGAGCCAAGAAACGCATCATCCAGAGCGTCAAAAACAACAAGGAATTGTTGTACAGGCCGCTGTCGCATCTCAAGGACGTGCGAGGCGAGCCTGCGCTTAGCACCTTGAGCGACGTGAAAAAGTTTTACCAGGGAAGCGACGGGCTCTACTATCTGTCTAGCACCAACGACGACACCCCTGACGAGAATAAGCTTGGGTGGATCACCATATACGACGACGCGGCCCTTTTCGATGGAGCAAGCAATAGGGGCCGGTTCGATTTGGTGCTTGGGATGACCTTTGCCGTGGGATTTGACAGCACGTTAGAAGAAGCTTGACCATGCATTTGTGGATTAGTGGATGCGATATTCTTTTTTGCACTCCCTGTTAACTACACGCGCCGATGCACCTTCCCTTGCACTTCACGTTACTCTCCTTGTTGTTTCCCTTCACCACTGGTCTCCCCGACCTGTCCCAATCCTGCGTGTCCAACAGCATCCCGTTCACTGGGTTCAAAGTTGAATACCAGTTGAGCGTCAACACAATGCGTGGACACTACCACTTGCTCTACTGCACCGACAACAAGCTCATCTACGATGCCAGTTTGAACGACACCATCCCCTGGACGCGGCCGTTGAACTTTAGCCAGACAGCGCGGGCGAATGGGTTGATACTCGCGCGCCGCAAGTCGTTTGCTTTGCGCAGCGTGCCGTTGTACCTCCCCAACACGTTGGTGGGGTCGTTGTACTACGGCGACGAGATTGCGTCAGGCGCGTACAAGAACATGAACTCCACCGCCCTCAAGTCGATCCCGCTCCTCGCCGCCAACCTCATGAAGAACTGGCTTGAAGTGAACTACAAGTTGGACTTTGTGTACCACGTGCCGTTATTGACCACACCCGGGATCGACTCGAAGCGATTCAGCATCGGGTTCTTTGAAACTCACGAAAACGACTGGAACCGGTACATCTCGGTGGCCGAAGACTATAGCTACAGCTACGACTCACGGGTGATGTTGCGGCGCGCCGTGGACAAGGCTTTGGGCCACATCAACCTGCTTGTGAACGGCAGTCGGAAGACGAGTGCCAGGATGAAAACGGCGAAGCTGGCTGGATTCAGGCTAGCAAGGGCCCGAGTCGAGCAGTTGAGTGTGGGCAAGAGCGCCTCCAAGTTGTACTGGAAGTTGATCATATTGTCGAAGTTGCTCAAAGAAGATGCATTTCAGGGGATGTTGCAGAAAGTGGACAGGTATTTGCGGTACTAATAGGAGACTGTGTTTGTATACGTGTGGTGTATCGCTCTATCTGTGGCGCCCCTTTACTCTTGCAGCCAAGAAGAAAACGATCCTACTTTTCTCCCTGCCACCGTTTCTGCTATCCACAAACAACTTTGAACACTGCTTTGCTCCCAAGAATGCCTGCTACAATTGATACCAACACCGCCGCTGCTGCTCCCGCTTCTGCGTCCTACACAGAACTCCCCGCGCAGTCCTTCCTTGCCCGCATCTCCAAGAAGCCTGCGTTGGCTGCCGTCAATGGTATGGTGTCGTCCTTCCCCATCTTCAAGATCTTTGCGTCCAACGCCGTCCCCATCTTTGTTGCCAGAGAACAGAAGCGGGACAGAGAAAGAAAGCAAAACGACGCCGTCTTTAAGGGAAAAGTTAGCTTGTAGCGCTTGTTTGTAGCGCTTGCTTGATCGTTGCTTGTTTAGCGTGTTCACAATTCAATTCCTACACATCCTCTATATCCGACTGCGACAACAACTCAAAGTCGTGCACATCATAGTGTTTGCTGTTACCGCCTGGCGTAAGCAACCCCGTAGATCCAGAGGCCAGCGTTTCCCTTTTGTGGCCGATGTCCTTCAACATGTCGTCAAACTTGGCCGTCTCCTCCAAATCGGAAAGGTCGTAAATGACCTCGGCGTCATCAAGCGCGAGCTTGGGCTCAAACGAGGGCGCTGGCGCCGACTCCCGTTTGACCGGTAAAGAAGGTGGTCTTTGCAGCGCCTCAAAAGGGGGGTCTATCTGCACTTGTGTGATGGGCCTGCCAACATTGTTGTTGTCGGCTGGCGTATGAAGGTGCTGAAAATGCATGGAGGATTGCGGGGGGATTCTAATCACCGGCCGGCGTGCAACTATAGCGTCGATCTGGGCCAAGGTGGCGGCACTAACGGGTAGTGGCTGCGACTTAGCGGGAGTAGGGATGGCTGTGGGTTGCTTCACGGCTGGTCGCACGGGCGTTGACGGTTTCTGCACTCTGGCTACTACTGGTGGTAGTGGCAGTGCTGGTGGTGCTTGTCTTGTACCGAGACTCGCATGCGGGAACATGGGCGCGGGCTTGCGCCCCTGCTGCTGCTGTTTCAACAAGTCAGCAATCGACTTGCCGCCTCCGGCGCCCGCGCTCTCCTCTCGCCCTCTTTTCACCACAAAGGCACCTTGGCTAGCCTGTGTCGTCACTCTTCTCCGCGGTGGCGCCACTTTGGTGGTCTTGACGACGATGGGCTCTGGTGTTGACCCAGGGGCGCCGGGCGCAGTCTTTTTGAACGCGTTGGTGATGTCGCGCTCGTACGTGTCCAAGCGGTCTTGGATCTGGATTACAAGCAGTCGGCTCGGAAGCACGTACTCGTTATCCTCCAAGAGGATGTGGGCAAATATGTACTGGAGCTGCTTGTCGCGCACAAAGTCGGTGGCAATCTGGGTGCCCACGGCGTTGACCACCTCCAACTTGCTGTTGAACTCGTAGAACCGTAGCTTACCGTCGTTCCACTTCTTGTCCTTCTGGCGGATGCGGTTGGAATAGAGGATCTGGTATTCATGAACAACAGAGATCTGAGGCACGCTCTGTGACGACATGCTTTGTGTGACGTGTGGGTGAGCGGAAGGCGGTGAGGATGGAGTGCCAGGTTAGGGAATTGGGGTTGTATACTAAGCAATGTTTTTGGCTGCTTTCTTTTTTTACTCACGCGTTGGTGCAGATATTATCCTCTTTATTTGCATTGTTCTATTTACAAAGTGGCTGGAAGCGCCCCCCCCCCCACTCCTGGTCTTCCTCCTTCCACTCAATGGTTCATCACCTTGTCGGTCTTGGGGTTGACAAAGGGGAACCCCAACGCACTCAACAAGGTCCGGGCCTCGTTATCGGTTCTCGCCGTTGTTTTGAAGGTGATATGCATCCCGCAGAGATTGGGGAACAACTCCTGAAAATTTTCAATCTCGGGGAAATACGCCACGTCCTCGGGGTTCAACCCGAACGAGATGTTGCCCGTGGTGTCGCCCGAGGTGGTCTTGATGCCCCTGAAGGTTCTGACTCTAGGCAACACCAACTCGGTCAACGTGCTCACAAACTGGGTCATGTCGCGGCCCGTCAACTCTACCTTGCCACCGCACTCCTTGCCCACGCGCAACTTCCACGTCACGTTGTTGGTCTTGGCGTGGAGCTGCTTGGCCTTGACGTTGGTGATCTGCGACAACTGCAATCGCGTGGAGACGTTCAACCACGCGTGCTCGAGTGCCTCTTTGTTGAAGGCGTCCACAACAATCGACAGCAACGCTGGCACACTCTCGTGCGACACCGGGTGCACCGGCGGCGTGGGCACGTCGCGACCCTTGGGTTTCCTCAACCCACGGTACAACTTGTACGGCGTATCGCTGCCCCACGATCTCCTCTCGATGCCAGGCACCACCTCGCTATCGTGCCTGTAGAGATTCAAAAGCAAGTCGGGCCGCACCGTGTTGTTGTAGTGGTCCAATATCCTGTCCTGGGCAATCTCGCGTGGCTGGTACTTTAATGACCGGATGTCGTCGTGTTCCAACAAGAGCTCGCGCAAACCTGGCTTCAACTTGTTCTTTTCCACCTTAACCAAGTGGTGCACGGGCTGGATGATGGAGTACCCAGACTTCAGTGACACCGCCGACCTGGAGAACAAACGGACAAATACGGTGCTCATTGGTGTGCTGGTGGTGGTGATGTGCTTGATGTGTTTGATAGTGAGACTACCTGAAAAAAGCAAGACAAAAATTTTCGTTTTCCTCTGGCTCCATAGTGGTGGGTAGTTACCCGGATCAGAGTGTAACGGGGAAATGCGAGAGCCATCAGAGAGTAACAACAGCGACGAGAGCAGCACGGCAGTCTATACCCACACTCCACACTCCACACTCCACACTCCACACCGCCACCACCACCACCAACACTGCCACCACCAACACTGCCACCAATGAAGTTCGGTCTACCTGAAGGGTTTGAAGTGTACACAGATGTTCAAGTGCAATTGCCGTTTGTGGGCCGCGAAGTGACGCTTGACGCCCTACAACCCGTGTCCCAGGAACAAAAGGCTCCACTAGGCAGCCCGTTTGCCGCCGCGCTTCAAGCCATTGAGAAATATGCTGAAGAGTTGGCTAGCGCCAAGGAAGCCGAGGAGGAAGAACGGCGCCACCTACTAATGGAACAGGTGCAGCGCCACCACGCCACTGCCGAGGCGAGCATCGCAAGCTTGGCGGCAAGAATACAGGACAGCTTGTCCATGCAGAACCAGGAGGTGCGGGCGCTTGTGGCGGGCGAAAGAGAGCGGGTGCGGTTGGCACGGGAGCAGAAACTTCGCGAAGAGGAGGAAAGGCGGCGTCGTGCCGAGGAGGAACGCCAGCAGAAGGAGAAGGAGGAAAAGAAAAGGCAAGAGGAAGAGAAGCAGAGAAGAGAGGAAGAAGAGCGGCGGAAACAGGAGGAGGCAGCGAAGCACAATGCCAAGCTAGAGGAAGAGAAGAGAAGGGCCGAGGCGTTGAAGAAGAAAGAGGCCGAGGCCGAAGCGCAGCGGGCGCGGCAGAGCGCATCGTTGACAGATTTCACCCGCATTGAAAAGGATTTCTTCAAGTACAAGAAGGACATTGCTGACATCAAGATCAGTGTGGTGGCCAAGCTCGGCGAAGATAGGGAGCTCAAAAAGCAGGTCAACACTTTTAAGCGGAAGATCAACCCCAAGTTTGGCCAGTTGTCCAACTCTCTCGCGCAGTTCCAGCGCATCTCGCACGAAGTGGTGGAGATGGTGCAGATGACGCAGGCAAACGAGCTCGCGCACAAATGGATCCTCAACTTCATCGCTAAGGCCATCATTGACCAGGCCGAGACCGAGGTTATTGTGCGGCCCGTGGCGGCGACGCCGCTCGCCAAGCTCGCGTACGTGCTCCTCTCCACCTTCCCCGGGTTCGAGTACTTTCTTAATGCGCGATTTGTGAAAAAGTGCCCCTTCCTCATTGGATACACGTGCGCCATCGACTCCGAGCAGGGCCGCGAGCGCATGGGGTGGAAGCGGCGCGACGGCAAGTGGGAGGACGACGTGAAATACGACGAACGCGTGGCTGGCATATGCACGGTGTGGGCGGTGATGACGCGGTTGACAGACTACACGCCGCAGCGCCCGTTGTACTCGTTCGAGGCAGCATGGCACTTTCTCGCGCGTGTGTTGAACACCCCGCTTGACTTGCTCACCAACACCCATTTTTCGCTCCTCGGCAACTGGTGGGAGGCGGCGGCGCAGCAGTTCCAGCAGCACTACGGTGTGCAGGCGCACAAGGTCATGGTAGCCTTGGCGGTGCCGTTGACCGACGCCGTGGCGAACAAAAAGTTTCCCTCGGCGGCGCGGTTGCGTATCATGGGCGAGGATTGGATCCAAACAGGTAAGATCGAGTCCCTCAAGGAGATGGAGAGGTGATATAGGAAACATAGATACAATCATAAACAAAATGACAGAAACCTATTGCCGCAACACTACTCGCCCTCGTCCTCCGACTCGAGCTGGTCAACGTAGGAAACATGGGTGGCACGTAAACTCTTCCGCGTGGGCTCGGCACGTGGTCGGGAAGCCGTCTTGGCCTTAGGGGGGGTACGGCTCGCAATCTTGGCGCGCTTGACACGGGGAACCGCAGAAACTGCCACAGCACCTGCTCTTGCCACTGCCACTGCTTCTGCTTCTGCTCCTGCTCCTGATCCCGCCCCTTCTCCTGTCTTTCTCTTTATGCTCAACTTCTTCCTGATGATACTCAACAACTGGAGCTGCACCTCTTCGGGGATGAACACGCGCGCAACCACCGACTGCGCCTCCTGTGGCGACACCATGGGTGCATACACGTCAGTGGGCAACTTGAGCTTCCCCGGCCACGTTTGCAACGGCCAGTTCTTGCTATCGGCGTAGTCCTTAATCACCAACTGCGCGAGCTCGGCGACACGGTACAAGTTCAAGATTCCCTGCGAAAACTCACCGTCGCCGCGCTCGTACTCACCGGGCAGCATAGTGGCGTCACGGTGCTGCTTCACCCTCGACGCCAAGTAGTAGAGCAATGACACGTTCTCAGCGCGGGCGATGGTGCCCACGTAGTACGTCAAGAACCTGACAACAAACGCGCATGCGCTGGCTAAACTGTCATTGGAGACCTTGTTGGTGGTCGTCTCCTCGCCCTCACTGCCCTTGCCTACCAACGCCACAAACTGCTCGTGGTGCGCCAACATGTGGATCAACCGCACCAACGCCTTTTCAAATTTGATGCTCTTCTTCTCCTCGGCACGCTTGTTCATGGACCCGATCCACATGGTAGTGCCGTTCTTCAACTCGGCCCTCGGCTCGGTGGCGCTAAAGAACACCACCGCGAGGAACTTTTCCGAGATCGTCTCGTCAGCAAGCTTGGCCTGCACGCTCGCAAGGAACCGCGATCGCACCTCGTAGCTGTTGTCGTTCACCAAAAATGTCAACCGCCGCACAGCAGGAGGGTACATGATCTCGCTGTACACGGGGATCTTGGCGAGCTTCAAAAAGTGCAATCCTGCAGAAAGACGGAGCTTCAGCTTGTACGGCTCTGGCGTGGGCCAGGTGGGTGCGTCCTTCTTAACCACCTCGCCCTGGTTGCCTACATACGACATGAACAACTTGAGCACCGGAGTCGCTTTAGTTTGCATTTCCTCCTTCTCGCTCTCTCCTAAACTGGCATCGTCCATGCCCCTCAAGCTGTTGACCAAAAGACGGAACCCAATCAACTTTTCGTGCAACGCAGGGAACTGATCCAACTGTGTGTCCTCCACCCAAGCGGAATCCTCTTTGCCGTTGTTGCTCCCCCTGTTCTGCAAGAAGATCTCCTTAATCACAAAGGCAAGAAGTTCCTGCTCCTTGTCGACCACCGCCAAGTGGTCCACCACAAACAACTCTGCCAACGCGCTCAAGTGGGTGGCGAACTTCTCGTGCTCCGCGTCCAACGGGTACACGGCATTGACGATGGCCGACCCGTACACCTCCTTCTTGTCGCTGAGCCCAACCACCTTAACGGAGTACTTGGCCTCACTGGGGGTGCCGGTAATGGCCAACTTCTTCAACGTTTCTGCAAACGAAATCTCTTTTGGGAACAAGTCGGGGTATTTTCTCACAAAGTGGTAGATCGTCTTCAACGTGTTGGCCTTCTTGCCCTCCCCAGAAACCACAAACTCTGTCAACAGCCGCAACTGGAACTTGAACACGTCGGGCACGGTGGTCGACGCGTGCTCCAAGATGATGTTGGCGGTGTTGTTGGGCAGCGCTTTGGATAACCCAATCAACTCCTCCACATTGGTCCGGTTGTAGAACAACACCGAGGCTCGGAGCAACAAGAGCTTGACGTTGTAAACCATATCAGCCACGCGTATCACCGACCTGTCGCCCTCCAAGGCGATGTTCTTGGCTTCGCTCAACTTCCGGAGCAACTCTTTCATCGCGTTGCGCACAGCTCCAAAATCCGACTCGGGGGAGATGCACACCTTAATGAGGTACAAGAACCGGGGCCGGTTCAACCTGTAGAGCCGCTCAAAGCACGCGTAGCTGTTGTAGCCCTCGGGAAAGGAGGCGCAGAACCAAGTGATGATCTTTTTCATCTTGGACCCAAGTGACTTGTTGTAGCTTTCCTGGTTGTTCTCTTTGTTCTCCCTGTTGTCACCGCCCGCCTTGTTGATCGCCTCCGCTGTCTCCACAAACGTCTGCACCACCTTGGCCACCTGCTGCTGCCGCTTGTTGATAGCCATGAACGCCTCCTTGCCCTTCTCGTCCAAGCTGCTGACAAACCCCACCAACCGCGCCACGCGCTTACTGGTGTCGGTCTTGCTGATGGGCAACAAGGACTCGAAAACGGCCATGTCCACTTGGGCAGTCACGTTCTTGTCGTTGATGTACACAAGCGACAATACCTGGCTGGGGATGCTGCGCATGCGGGTCTGCACATCCTCATCGCACTCAAAAACACTGGCCTTTCCTTCGTCTCCCTGCTCCTGCTTCTCCTCTGCGTTCATGTAGTGCTCATACAACGTCCCCAACACGCTGATACTCCTTGTCCGTATGGTTGCGTTCTTCTCCCTGATCAACTGGAACAACGTGTCCGTGGTATCTCTGGTGATCAACTTGGTGGACAGGGCCGACATTGCCTGGAGACTGGTGCACGCCGCCTCCCTCACCTTTTCGTCGGTGTCGACAAGGCACTTGTGGAGACACGCAGCCAACAACTCCTGCACCTCGGTTGTGATGAAGCGGTTGTGCGCCACCACCCCAGGCAACTGTCCAACCCATGTGGACCGCACGCTGGCAGCCACATCGCCAGTCTTTTTCAACCATGTCGTCCACGTAGTCTTGTGGGCAACAAAGAAGTTGACCTTGCCCAAACTAGTGGTGGCAGTGTTTGTGTCTTCTGGAGCGCATCCCAACATCTGCCCCACCGTCGCGGTGGCCAACTCCCTTATGGCCACATGATCGGCGTTCAACTCGTCATCTATGAGCGCCACCACCGAAGACAAGATCATAGGCACGTGTCTCCAGAGTTGCACTGAGAGGCCGTGCACCGTTCTAAGGTTCTCCATGGCCATGTCCAAATCGCGCGACACGTCCAGCTCTACGGCGCTGGAGCTGTTGTACAAAATCTCGGAAAAGTACTGGGCCACCAACCGCGACATGCGGTCGGTGTTGTGCTCGCAAATCGCCAACGAGAAACTAAACTCGGGACTCGTGACCCCGGTCAACTTCTTGGTGGAGTCGTGCACCAAGAACTTGTTCAATACTAATTGGAGCACGTTGTGAGGCACCACCTCAGCCTCGGAAATCACTTCCGAAAGCACATCCGTGACCAACGTCTCCAACTCAGTGGGGAAATTCTTCTTGGCCAACGTGTAGAAGACGTCGAATAACCGCTCGATCAACACTTCTGCGTCGGGGAGATCTGTGACCAAGATTGCTGACTTGGCCTCGGCTATCCGCTTCAACAAGTACACCCGCTGCGGGTAGAACGTGTCGTGTTTATCCGCTAACCGGGCAAACTGCCTGAAAAAGCACTTGAAGATATCCGAGAGCTGCGCCGCCGAGTACGGCGCATCTGGCGCGCTCAACCGGAGAACGTCACCAATGCAGCAGCACGCGTACGCCTGGATGCCGACACTGCTGTGGCTCAACAACTTCTTGTTCGCCAACTCGGCCTGCGTCTTAGCCAAGCTGGCCAAGCTGACCTCGTCCAACGCGCTCAATTCCTCGTGAAGCAGCAGCAATCGGCTAAGAAGCTCCTTGTTGGAAATAGGTTCCTTCACACTGGTCACAATGGACTTGCAAAACACAAGTTTGGGTTGCAGCGACTTGGAAACCATGTTTGTTGTTGTGGTGTGGTTGTGGTTTGTTTTGGTAGATCATAACGCGTCTGGTAAGCTTTTTTTTTGCCTTTTGAAGATGCCACAAGAATACTTCACACCAACATGGAAGCCGCGAGTTCAGTGTTTGCGACATCCGTGCACGACCCTGTCTTTAGCCACAAACATGAGGCCACATAGGTTGCCCAGACTGCTGTGGATATAAGAGGCGGTGGGAGTATCTAAGAGAAGAGATTCCCCCGTTGGTGTGCTATTCAGAGGTATCAAGAATGCAGAAAAGGATTAGGATTCCACCATTGGCGAGAAGACGTGGAGTCAAAGCTGGACACGCGTCTTTGCTGGGTCTGTCCCTAGCCGGGGTCGGTCCTGGGAGCCGGGTGCACCACGAGTACTCCCACCCTGTGACAGAAGAGCACGCACGAAAGTCTGAAAACGATATTATGATTGGCTATTCAATCCTCAGCTGCTGCGTCGCTGCTGCATCGCTGCTGCTCTCTGTCGTGGCTCCCTATTCCTTCTTCTTTTGCTTCTTCTCTGCTTTCTCCTGGAGCCTTGCACTTCTTCTCTTCTTCCCTTGGTCCCCTCCCTGTCTTTTGACCCCTTTGCTCCTAGTGGTTGTGTCATTCTTGCCTTTGGACGAGGAGCCTTCCGCGTCTTCTTTCGTAGGGGATAGTTCCTTGTCGGCGTTGTCCGCCGTGCCTCCCACCCTGGCTGTCAAGTGGGTTGACTCGCCTCTGACCACGGCTTCCATTCTGGGAACTCTGTTTTCCAAACTGTGTAGGGTTCTCTTGCTCTCACACAAAAGCTTCCGCACACACTCTCTCATTTCCGCCAGCACGCTCTCATCTGCGCCCTCCATACCATCCGCACGGTCGATCTCGCACTCGAGTTTTTCCAATACGACCACTGTGTCTTTGCAGTTCCGCATCAAGGCGTTAATCAAGAACACCAAGTTGGACTGCGAGGTGGTAGGGAATCTGCTGGACTGGTTGCTGCTAGAAGGGACTTTGGTGCGGGAGGTTCCTTCCTGCGTGGGGCCAAGCACGTCCTGCTGGCTGTCTTGGTCAACAGCATGCTCGATTACCGTCTCCCCAAAGAGCCGGGCTGGTAAGTGGGACTTGATACTCTCTATCGCATTTTTGACTTTCTCTATCGCGGCCATGATAGCGTTGTAGTGCGTCTGAGCATTCGCGCGAGCCACGTCAAATCCTTTGGCACCAGTACCATCCCGAGCAGCAAGGATCGCTAAACGCGCATCCACCACAAAGTCTTTCAAACTCTGCGCTCGGCCGAATGGCATGTCGTCCCCAATGAAAAGGCTCTCGATGTCCTTAACTATGACTTCGGCAATGTGTAAAATGTCAGAGAGCTGGTGGTTGTGGACCTTAAACCAAAGACTGATCGCATTTCCTTGAAATGCATCAAACCAGCTAATGTCTTGTGTAGCCAGTGGTTTTGATTGGGGAACTCCTGCTGGTTGGTCAGGCAGGTCTCCCTTGTCACCTGGTGGTGACATCGCAACAGGAGGGGAACAAGACTGGGTGACGGCGGCAGAGGGCTCGCGACTTCTGTTGCAGTGCTGAGGGACAAAGGAGGGGTGGCACAGACGCTATGACAGCGTCTACGCATACGCAGAAAAGTTGCAGCCAAAACAGGGGGAAACCAAAAGGTGGCAGCCACAAACAGCAGATCAAAGACAGAAGAAGCGCGTCAACACAGCGCCTGCTGGGGAAACAATACACCGGCATGTCTGCGCACCCGTAGTCTAGCGGCGACCAACAACCCGACCACGTGCCAAATACAGCATGGATGGATGCCTCCATTGTCTTCCACTGCGCTCGTGTCCAGACCAGCCGTGGCGCTTGTCTGCTCTGTGTACGCTTGCATACCGTTTCTGGCAGCCAGGTTTGCAAGCCAATCTGTACTGTGCAGAGCGTTCCCATGTGACCAGAGAATAGGTTTCGTGAACGAATGAGGTGGGAGAGGAAACAGTGCTGGGAACAGCTGTATAGTCCTAGGCATCATCGTCTTGGGTTGTTCCCGCCTTGCCTGTGAGCCAGCCCTCATTCCTTCGGTCCTCACCAGTACATGATGCTCGCCAGCTTGTCTCACTCGCGTGCGTGTCCACTTTCGCTATAAGCCGCTCTGCACTCTTCTCCAGCACTTGTCGATCCCGTCTGCCGTCCGGTCCGCCAACTTCTGGAGGACCTCCGCGACGGCCACCATGTTGGCTATCTCTTTGCTGTAGGGAGGGACCCCTTTTGACCGGCTACCCTCGCCGCTGTTTCTCTCCTTCTCAGCAGCCTCCCACTCCTCAACCTCCTTCTGTGCTTTCTCCAACTTGGACCTCAAGGCATCCTCTTTCTCCTGGGCGATGTCTATCTTAGTTTTTAACCAGTCTGTAATCCTTCGAGCACTGTCGATGTACTCTGTAAACAGGTCTGCGTTATTGGGGAACCTGACCGCATTGGCCATCCGCAGTTCTGTCAACGCGTGCCAACTAGCTTCCCAATATCTCAACTGTTCTATGTATTTCTGGACTCCCTCCACCTCTGCTGACGTTCTGGCTATCTCTTGCTTGGATGGAGGCGCTTTCCTGGGTATTCTGGTATCACACCGCTTACTGCGTGTGGCGAGCTCGACTTCCGCCCGTGCTGTCTCCAACTTGGACCTCACGGCGTCTACCCCGTCTTGTGTTTCGTCTGCCCACGCTTTGAACCAGCATCTGCTGCCTTCGGTCTGGTCGGCGCCGCTCGGAAGCTTGATCGCGTCGGCCGTCACCCTGGCTTTCTTAGACGGAGGAGGACCTCCGGTCCTTCTGGCACCAGGGGGCTTGCCAGTGGAGACGTCTTCCACTGCGGCTGTGCTACGCGCCGAGTGTTGGGCACCTAGGCAGTCCCCACGCAGAATATCTGTCTCGGTGCCCCTGTCCTCGCCAGACACGATGTGCAATCTCCTGCATATGTCCCCAAACCCTCTCTGTCCCTTATCTGAGTAGACCCCGGCAAAGAAACTGTGAGCAGAGCTGACTTTGAGCGCCAACGAAAACACGGACGTGCATAAGGGCAGCACGTCCACTGTAGCCTGGCTCTTTTTGAGAATGCCGGCGACATCCAGTGCACTACTGACGATGGCGTAGCACAGAAAAGAGACCCTGTGCCAGAGCTCCCAAAACTCGCCTGCATACTCTTTACGGGTCGCCGGCGGGACCACCCTGGATGGAGGTCGGCGGCGAGGCGGCATTGTGGCGGAAGGCAGCGTGCGGCTTTCTGGTGGCGGGGAAACGGGTCGGGGACTGGACGCGTGAAGCAGGGGCGATGGCGGGTGTCTATTTATACCCAGCAATACCGCGGCGCTGTGGCTTCCTAAAAAGTCGCTGTGGTGGTTGTGCGGCTGGGAACAGCAGTATTCAGCACAACGGACCAGGGGTTCTTCTACTGTGCGTACCTGCACAGTGTTTGGTATGCCATCCTCTTGCTGGGTGCATGCCGTGTTCCGCCCTGCTGCCGTGCATGTGGAGGGGAAACCGGGGGAAAGAGCGCTCTGCTTGTTCCTTTCACCCTCTCTCTCCCGCGAGCCCGAAATGGAGATCCGCACATATGTAGCAGCACTCCCCGTGTTCCAACCTTCCTTGGGAACACCACAGTCCAAGAGCGTCACGCTATCGGGAATGACATCAGCAACAAGGCCGAGGTCAGTGTTCACGAGGTATGTGATATGTGGAGTGAAAAATTGCCACTGGCGTTGTCGCAGGCCGACTCGCACTCAACAAGAACGTCGTCTGTTTGGTGCTTATGCCAACTGCACGCTCTTAAGGCATTGGCTTTGAGCGCGAGCACGAGGCTACACAGGTTCCACCATCAACGAGAAGACGTGGAGGAGAAGCTGGATATCTTACTTTACCTAGCCTTCCACTTGCTGGGTTTGATTCTGGAACCCGGATTCTCCGTGAAATCTTCCACCCTGTGACAGAAGAACAGGGCCGTCCCAAACCAAATCCCCCTTCATCGAGCCTTTAGAGGAAATGAAAGAACGACACTCTACTTAAAGCGAGCTGTAAGCAGTAGTCTTTATGAGTTCTGCCCTTTCACACTGAGTAAACCCCACCAGGACTTCCATGTCCCTGATGACGAGTAAACGGTGCGCTCACGTTCTCGGCACGTGATCGTCTATTTGTCCCATTTTTCAGTGCCGCATGAGTAAGCGGTCTCTTTTCCAACCATCCCACCACTACATCACTACACCATGGCGTACCAGATTATTGACTACTTCAGAACCAAAGACATTACCAACCAACGGATTGCATTTGATCTCCCCTTGGACTATGTTAACCCCCAGGGCTCCAGTATCAAGGTCGTGGTGAACATCACGCAAAGGTATAACCCCGACACCACCAGCGGCAAGGCTGCCAAGGGGTTTGCCGCCATTGTGTTGCCGGAAAAGCCCAAGCTCATTGTCAAGCTCCAGGGCGGGCCTGGGTTTCCCTGTCCCGTGCCCACCTCCAACCTGGGCTTCACCAAGGTCCTTCTTGACAAGGGGTACACCATCGTGTACCTCGATCAGCGGGGCACGGGCTTGAGCACCCCGATCGAGGCTGACACCTTCCGGGAGTTGGTCGTGCAGGAGTACGGCGATTTTTCCGTCGAACACCAGCTTGCCTACATTCTCCACTTCCGTGCTGACTCCATTGTCGAGGACTGCGAGCAGATCCGGCGTCAATTGGCCGGACCCACTGCCAAGTGGTCGTTGTTGGGCCAGTCGTACGGCGGGTTCACCGCGTTCACGTATCTCTCGCGCCACCCCGAGTCCTTGCGCGAGGTGTTGGTCACCGGGGGGATCCCTCCTATTTTGTCGCATCCGGACGATGTGTACCGTGCCACTTATGCGCGCACCGCCGAACGCAATGCCCACTACTACACCAAGTATCCGCAGGACCGCGAGCGTGTCGTGGCCATCTGCCGCTACTTGAGCAACACCACCATTCCCACCACCCTCCCCAATGGAGGTACCTTATCCGTAGAGCGGTTCCAGCAGTTGGGCCTCGGTTTTGGTGGTACCGGTGGCACCGACGCCATCCACCAGATTGTGGTCAAGTTCCACCACGACTTGCAGCTCTTTGGCAAGCCCACGTACCAGGTTTTGACCGCGATTCAGAACCAGTCGAGCTTCGACACCAACGTTATCTACGCGTTGTTCCAAGAGGCCATCTACTGTGACGGCGAGGGCGCGCCCTCCGACTGGAGCGCCGACCGCTTGCGCCACGCCGCAGGCAACGAGAAGTTTGTGTGCAACGACACCGAGGTGTACTTTACGGGGGAAATGGTGTATAAGTCGATGTACGATGACCACATCGAGCTCCGCCATTTCAAGGATGTGGCGGCCGTGCTCCACCGGCATCGCAAATGGTCGCGATTGTACGACGTGGCCGCGTTGCGCACTATCACGTGGGAGCAGGTACCCGTTGTGGCCGCCGTCTACGTGCACGACCAGTACGTCGACTTTGACTTGACCCGCGAGGTGGCACGCAAGTGTACCGCCAGAGGCAACTTGCGGCAGTATATCACCAGCGAGTTCTTCCACAACGGGTTGAGGGCCGACCCGGAAAAGGTGTTGGGGTCGTTGTTTGCTTTATTAGAGAGCGATGTTGACTAAATAAAATAGTTGTTAGGCACGAACCCGACGCGGTACTCCCCAGACGCCACGCGCGACACCCCCACGAGCCAGTTCAAGTTGTCCTGGCTGTACAAGGTGTCGACGTTCTGGAAGTCAAACACAATCTCGATCTCGTCGCCCTTTTTGAACGATAGGTCGCCCGGTTCGGTGCCAACAAAGTCGTAGGCCGCCACGCGCTTTTCGGCAGTAGACCCTGCCACCTTCTCAAAGAACCTGTCAACCAGGTCGAGCTTGGAAGTCACACTCACTGTCTGGTTGGGCACCTCGGCGGGCTGCGCGAGTCCTGCACGGGTGGCGGTCACGGGCGCGTGCTTGATCTCGTTCTTGGCGGTGTTGTAGATCTTGCGCAAGCGCTTGTCTGTAGTGTCGCGGTTGGTATAGAGGAGCGAGTGGCTTGAGAGAGAGCTCGTGGAGGAGGACGTGGAGGAGGACGTGGAGAGCGCTGTGGTGTCCTTGTCCCCGTCGCTATTCAAGCTAAAGTCGTCATCATCCGAAAGCAAGGACACCATGGAATCGTTGTCAATGTGCCCAGAATATGGCGGGGGTGCCGCCGGGTGGGACTGGGGCTGGGACCGAAACTGCTGGGTTGCACCACCCTTTGCGGGTGCATATATAGCAGTGTTGGACCGAGGTGGGAGCTGCGGAGGTGGTGCCTTGGTCACCAACGTCTCGGGAACAATCACATCGTCAATATCAATCATCCTGTGCGGGTGGTACGTCTCAGACCAGTTCTGCAGCGGGTCGTTGAGCTTGGCAAATGCGTCCAATGGGTCAATCTCCAAAGTGTCCGTGAACACGCCGCTAGCCTTTCCCTCTTGGCCCTTGACGATATGTTTCTGGTTGGTGACGGTGGTGGTTACCTTGTTCCAGAGCTTGTATGTGGCCGATGACTTGTTCTCGCCGTCAATGGCGCTGTCCATGAGCTCGGGTTTCTTGTCGTAGATGGTGCCGATAAACGACTCGATCTGGATGCGCGCCGACGTGGCGCTGCTCTCCCACTGCTCGGCAATGGTGTTGTATTCAACACCGGCGCTGGTAGCCAATCCGTAAAAGATGGCAAAGTAGCTCAATGTCCGCGACACCTGCTTGTACGCGTCCACTTGCTGGCACAAGAGGAGCTTGGTGACGTCTTCGACAAACTCGTCCAAGAACGACACTACGTGCGGGAGCACCGCCACCACTTTGGCGTTCAAGGTATTAAACTCCTTGTCAATCTCGCTGTACTTGGCCTCGAGCTTGTCCAAGTTGGCCTGCTCCTTTTCGTCCAACAACCCCGACTTTTTGTTGATCTTTTCAATCTTGCGGTGCGTGCGGTCTTGCTCCTCGCGCTTCTGGTTGCGCTTTTTTACCACCTTGAGCGTGCGCTTCAAGTGCTTTATCATCTCTGCCACCTTGAGCTTGGTGGTCTCGTCGTGTATTCCCCATTCCTCGGCGAGGTGGCGCTTTAACCCATTGATCGACGCCACGTAGTTGTACAACTGCTCGTTGACACTGGGCACCGAAAACGCCCGCTCTTTGGGGTGCACGTGCGGGACCTCCTGCGAGGCTTCCCACACGTCAAAGTCGTGGTAGTACTCCTCGATGCCCTTGAACTCGAGCGAGTGTGGACCCATAATGGCGATGAACTGGTGCACAATCTTGGCGTGCTGCGCAAGCATCTTGGGCCAGTAGCTGTGCGCAAGGTGGTGGTTCTGCGCCATGACAAACTTGAGCCCCTTGATGCTGCTCTTGATGTCATGCTTGTAGTGGTCAATGAGCTCGTCGTCCTTGTCGTAATCTCGGTGGTAAAACGTCACCGTGTCCTTGACGTGGTACCCAAAATTGGTGACCCCGGTCTCGGTGGTTTTGTAAACATCTTTGATGTGGGTGCCAATGTTGCCCGTCAAGCTGGTGACATTGGATTTGAGTTTGTCCACAACCATGGGGAGAACTACGAGGTGGGTGTGAATGGGTGGCACTGCCTGGGTTTAGATCTACTCCTTTCCTTGTACCATGCTCCGCATGATTTATTTTTTCCCTCTTTTTCTCTCTTTTTCTCTGGTCTGATTGTCCCGGAACGGGTGGGAAGTAGGTGTGAGGAAAAGGGAAAAAATGACGACCGTGGCTAAAAAGGCTCTGACAAAAGGGTTGGAAGGGGTCGGTGGAGGAGGGCACAGCGGGTAACAACGGTGTGGGTCGCGCAGCTGCTGGACGGAGGGGTGATGATATGGCTGTTCCAGTGCCATGGAAACCCGCCGTCTGGCCTTGGACCAAAGCGTGGCGCCATTCAGGGTGGTCAGCTTTGCCGCTTTGGGCGGCTATCTGGGTGTGACACAATCGGTCATAATGTGCAGCACAATCGGCCCTACTCGGCCGTAAGTACCAGCTCCTTCCATATATTCCCTAATGGGGTTTTCGAATCTGCAAAACGTCCGATGTAGTGTAACGGCTATCACGGTTCGCTTTCATAGTTTGTGGAAGTTCCGAGCAAACCGGGGTTCGACTCCCCGCATTGGAGTTTTTTTGCTAGTCAAGAAAAGCTCCCCTATTCCTGGGTTCGATTCTGGAAGGTGTCATTTCTGTGAATACCAATTCCCCTTCGGTTAAACACGGGGGTCGGCAGCTGCATTCTCCTTTTCTTTGTTTCTGCACCCGCTCCATGACATAGCTACATCCTCTCGTGAAATGAGGTCACAATCCGTGTTTGGTAGTATGGTGATGCATTTTCATTCATTTTTGGTGCAAAGTTCTGATCAAAATATGGTCCCAGCAGAAAATCAGGTCCTTGCCCCTGTCCCACGAGGCCACTTCTCGTGAGTGGTATCAAGAAACGTGAATCAGCCTAGCTAGCTCAATCGGTAGAGCATTTGACTCTTAATCAAAAGGTTGGGGGTTCGAGCCCCCCGTTGGGCTGTTTTATTCTTTTTTCCGTTTCCCGTTCACTCGCCACAGTGGAAAAAGAAGGAGTGGAGGAGGGAGCAAGGTACACACTACCCCTGCAGCAAACCAATGTCTATTGCGAGTGACGCACGGGCAAACGCACGGGCAAACACACGTGGTCTCCATCTTTAGTATCCTCTGCATCAGCACGTCCTCCCCGTTCTGTTTTTTCTTGGCCCGTTTGAGTTGACGAGAGGGTACATGCCCTCTTTGGGACGATGTCTCGCCTTCCTACTGCGCTGGCGGTTTTTTGTGGGAAACCCGGCGGGACGCGAATCCACACACATGTACATCACTCTCCTCACCCTTTTTTGTGTTTGATCACCAGCTGCGCAATGACGTAACGGGTGCGCAAACCAAGATGGTGCAGTTGACTGTGGTGGGAGGAACATGGTTGTTGCCAGGCTGTGTGTGGCTCGTATCATGTCCGGAGAAAGCCAGTCACGAAGGCCAGGAAGAAACTGGCATGTATCTGTGACGTACGGTGCTTCACCAGCGGCGCAGGGCAATGGACAATTCCCTTCTTTGCCTTTCCAATAAAGGAGGAGAAAAGAAAAGTGAAGCGCCCACCCGCACAGAGATCCTTATAGGGCAACGGGGTGACTTTAGCCGGGTGTCACACGATAGCAATTATAAGAAAGAAGAGGGAGACAAACTCCCTCCACAATTTCTCTCGCAAGCAAGAGAGTAAGGACCAGAACAAGGCACCTGTGGTCGGCTCTGATGTAATGCTGTGGCTGCAGGTTTGCCACGTTTGCACCCCCACTGCCTTCTGCAACCGCACCATCTCATCCGAAGAAAAACGCCGCCACCACCATTTCATACACCGGGTATAGGCCCACGCAACTGTTGCTCTCGCAGATACTTTTTCTCTCTCTAGTCCATCACTCCCCTCCCTTGTTCGCCCCTGTGGATGCTTACTCCACAACTGGAGCAAAGCGTGACTGCCTCCTATAAAGTCAGCCCCTTTTTTCCTCCCTCGTTGTCCTCCCCTTCTCCCCCATCCCTTTTCATCCCCTCCATCCCTTTTCTTAGGTCCTCATAGAGATTTTGAATTACTCCTTCCACGAACCAGCTTATTTACCACCACAATGCCCGGCAACGCTCCCCATAAGCTCTTTTACAAGGGCGCTGAGCAGGACTTTCTCGTGTTTGTCGACGATGCGGACTTGTTGCAAAAGTACCAGCGCGGCAACACCACCATCCCCGTGATTGACATTGTGTCCATATTCAAGGTGTTTGTGAATAGACAGGGCGGCGTCGACGGCATCTTGGACGAGGCATCCAAGTCCGACTTGTCCAACGAGTTTGGCTCCGCCAGCGTCGACGAGGCCATCAAGAAGATCTTAAATAGCGGGTCCGACAAGTCCAATGCCATCTTGTCCGACAAGCAGGCCTCGCACAATGACTCTATTGGCGCTGGAAATACCGGTAACTAGGGGCAAAGTGCAAGACTAGCCATTTGGTACATACAGATGTACATATTAATATGTAGGTCTTTTCCGTCTAACCGTTTTAGGGGCATCAACAACGCCGCTCCCCTCACCTAGCACAGCTTCCCAGTTTCTTTTTCATTTCTATCTATGATTTCTATCTATGCTTTCCATTCTTCCTATTGAGGCAATGGCTTTTCCCGGCGGTCAGCACCCTTGGCGGACCAGCTGTGGAGGATCTGCTTCAACGAGGGGGGCCGCGCAGCGTCAAAATGCATGGGCAACTCGGCGCTCCACACTTGCCTGAAGTGCTTCTCCACGGCAACAAGGGCCCACTTGTGCACCACCACCTTTTTCTTGACACACCCGGTCTTTTGCACCTCCACGTCGGAGAACCTGGCGACGTTAAAGTCGAACCGGATGTCCACCTCGGCCGCGCGTCTCCAGTAACAGTTGGGCTTCATCGCCTCCACTGCGGGTACGCCGCTGTTCAAGTTCAAGTCGTAGGGCGATATTTTGGGTGGGAGTTTGTGCAAGTACTTGACGGGGTCAGGCGTGTACCGCAACGCGCAGGGACCGTTCACGTGGTTCACCAACACATCAAGCTGGTCGCACCACGCTGCCCACTCGCGGCGGGTGAGGAACGAGAGCATCACCTCGTACTGGCAATCCTGGAGCTCAAACACCATTTTTAAGCAGTACGGGTGCTCGCAGCAGATGCCCTGCATGGTGTCGCGGCAGTCCACAAACAACTTGGTCTTGGCAAGGGGAACGATGAAGCTGGTGGTGAACTTGTTCCACCGCTTCGACTTTTGGTTGCTGGCGACCACCAAGTGGCTCTTGAACAACATCACGGGCCCCGTGAGCACGCCAATCTCGCCACTCTCGATCCACATGACGGTGCTGCACCCCACCAAGTAAGGTGTGCCAAGAAAGGCAAAACTGATGGCGTGGGAGTAGGAGACGCCGTCGAAGCTCACCAACAACTCCAACTCGCGCATCACGTCCTTGGTGTTTAGCTCGGCCGCCCTGGTGTTGACCTGGGACAACTGAGCCACGACCAGCGCGGCGCTGCTGTGCAACCTGGTCATGTCGTCTTGGGTAATGCCGCCCACACCGCTGCTGATGGCGCTGCTGATGGCATTGCCGCCACCGCCACCGCCACCGCCACCGCCACCGCCACCGCCACCACTACTTGCCACCACATCCTTCACCAACCTCTCAAGCAACACCTTGTACTTGACAATGCGGTCCACCGGCAGCATTGACAACGACTCCAACGACATATCCATCTGGCGCATGGGTGGTTGTGACGACTCCCAGAGCCACTGCGCCGTCTTGGCCCAGCCAAGGCCCATGCCATCGTGCGGGTCCACGAGCCTGTACGCCTGCGACATCAACTCGTGATTGGCACCGTACCAGCTGTACCAGAAACAAAACACGCCGTGTTGGGCAATGAGCGCTGCTACCTGTGCCGCCACTTGCGGGGGCGCCAAGTCGCTATCCATAAGCGCCGACATGTCCTGCAAGAGCCGCCGGTGCGTACCCTGAAACTGTCTCACGCAATGCCAGGCAATGGCGATGGGGGTAGGCGTCTCGGTGTTGCAGGCCTCGAAAGGCACAAAGTAGCGGCTGGTGATGCCGTCCAATTTCTGGACGTACTCCTTCTCGGTGTTGACAACCTCCTTCAACACAAGCACCAAGCTGCGTGCGTGTACAAACGACGAGGTGTCGGTGGGCGAGTACGACACCAAGGGCCGTGGCGACACTGTGTCGATGGTAGAAACGCCAGACCGGGAGCCGGAGAACGTGGGTGGGGAATAGACGCCGATCGTCTTGTACTTGTTGTCGTCGTCAGCGGGACTGTGCTCGGAAAGGGGGTTCCTCAAGGTGTGGAAACTGGAGTCCGCCACAGTGGCATCGGCCTGTGGCGATCCATGGCCGTAGTGCTTAAAGCGGATCGTGGCCATGGGAAAGGTTCCTAATATGTGGAAGTTAAAAATTAGTGTGTGTGTATGTGTGTATGTGTGTTTATGCTTCTGTGGAAGGGGAGTAAACAATGGAGGAGGGAGAGAAAAAGGAATGGAATAGTGTAGAGACGGAAGAATGAATGCGCTTTGTTGCAAACTCCATTGTGTTTCCTTCCCAGCGGGAGGCGGAAATCCTCGATCGTCCCGACCAGGAAGGAATTTAGTTTTATTTGGCTTTTCCTATTAGGGTGCATAATTTTCTTGGTTCTCCTCCTTGCATTGTTTTTTCTGGCTGGTTTGTTTGTTTTGGGCTTTTTCGAGGTACCAGGTGTGGCTTCTATATTTAGCACATTTTTTTGTTGCCTCGTACAAAACCTACTGTGTGTGGGTCATACGTTGTCTCCCCTGCTCGTTCGCCCCCTCATAACCCCATAATGTGGCACAAGAACAAACCCCCACCAGTTTGCATGTTTACACATTTGCATGCCCAAAATTGCGTGTGCGTCATTGTTCTCCCGGATGAGGTCAGCCAGGAGGGGGAAGGGAGAGGCCACGGAAGCGGCCTATAAAAGGGAGAACGTCCGTGCCGTTCACCCTTGCACTTTTCCCACACTTCCTTGTTCTCTTCTTCTTCTTCTCTTCTTCCTTACATCAGTATCATTACTAGTACCACCACCACCACCACCAACACTCTACAATGAAGTTCACCGCATTCGCTTCCATCTTGGCTTTGTCCTCCTCTGCCCTTGCCGCCATCTCCACCGTCAAGTTGACTGCCAAGTCCGACAACGACGAGGTCAACGGCAAGGGCTTGTCCTCCATCCACGAAGGCGCCGGTATTAACTACGTCTTCCTCGGCCTGAACTCTGAGGAATTGTTGTACGACAGCGACGCCAAGAACTTGTTCATTGAGGTCCAGGCCAACATTGTCTTCAGACAGTACTTCACCCTCGACAACGGCATCTTGCAGGTCAGTGTTGCCGGCACTCCTGCCCAGGTGACCATTGGCGACGACGGTTCCGTCACCTTCCCCGGTTCCGACAGCCTTGTGGCCGCCAAGAACATCAACGACCCATACAGATACTCGCAGACCAGCTTTGCTATTGTTTCGGCCGACGGCGCTCCAGAGGGCTCCATCCCCTTGACCCTCGTGGCCCAGATCACCGGCACCGAGACCGAGGCCACCACTGCCGCCCCCGAGACCACCACTGAGGTTCCTGCCGAGTCCTCTGAAGTTATCGTTGAAACCACCTCTGCCAACGCCACCACCACCACCGTCGAGCCAACCGTTGTTCCAGGTGCTGCAGCAGCTGTCAACGTTGCTGGCTCCTTGGCTGGTGTTGCAGCTGCTGCCGTCGCCTTGGTCTTCTAAGAAAACAGCAATTTGTTTGTGCCTATGGTTTGTGCCGTGGGCTGCCATCCAGTTTCTCCACGTTGAATGGAGGGTTGTTTCCCCCATCCGTGTCGTTTACCCTACACCTCATTAAATAGCTTGTGTGTAGCGCTTGTTTTTTATGTACATCATGCCGTTGTTAAAATAAAACCTAATGATAATATGTCTCTGGCCCCGATCTGTTCAAGCCTCTTCGTGACTAAACACGATCCGTCGTGGTGTTGAACTGTGGCTGTCTTCGTAGGAACGGGATGTAGTGCGGCTTAAAAGCGGGAGCTAGGAATAAGGTTCTGGTAAAAGTGGCGACAGCCGGAGGAGAAAAAGAAAAGAAAACTGCTGTCACTCTGACCCACAGCTGACATACCAACCACCAGATCCATACAAACTGCCATGAGTGCACGAGCATTGAAGAGACTAGAAAAGCAGCGGTTAAAAGAGAGTGAAGAGCATGAGGATAAGAGCAATGACGAGGAGCCCGTGCATACCAGCAAGTTCAACGCATTTGCCTTGCTAAACGAAGCAAGCAGTGACGATGATAATGATGATGATCCACCAGACGCGGCAGCAGCAGCAGCAGCCAAGCCTGTATCGGCCCCTGTGGGCAAGACCGAGCCACCGAAGAGCAAAAAGGCGAAAAAGAAGAACAAAAGTACCAAGAAGAAGCAGCTCTCCAAACTGGCACTGCCTATGGATAGCGATGAGGAGCTCGACCGTATCCTCGCCGAAGCCAGGCAGCGCGACGAGCAGGCGCTTGCCCTGCCTGAAGCTGAGGGCGGGCATCTTGAAGACGTGTACGACTTTGAAAACGAGTTTGACGAGCACAAGGGCCCAGTGGCCGCGTACGACTCAAACTTCAAGTTCTTCACCACGGCCCGGCTCCAGCAGTCGCTCCCGTTACTAAGCATCAAGTCGGCGGCCAACCTCGACCAGGACAACGAGTACCGCAACTTGTTTGGCGACTTGTCGATGGACACCATCGAGGACGCCAACTCCACCACCTCGCTCGCCATCTCGCCCGAAATGTTGCAGCAGTTCAAGCGACTCGCACGGCTCACGCGTGGCTGGGGTGGCGGTGACCGCCGGGGCATCCCGGGCACCACACGCAAGTTGCTCCTCACCAAAATCCGCGACGACTGGTTTCCCACCGCATTAAAGCCCATGGGCATGGAGGAAATCAGACCCGAGGACTACGTGTCGTTGTTGGAGTACAAGGAGGACTCGGTCGAGTTGGAGGACTTGCAACTCAAAGTGCGCAAGGAAAAGGGTCTCGGGGTGCGGTACTTCCAGTTCAGCAAGGTCAACAACATCAAGGAGCGCGTGGCCAACACGCGGTTCTACGCCGCAGTGGTGATGACGCCCGACCCGGACTCGTTGATGCAGTTATTGCAGCAGTGCCCCTACCACGCCGAGACGTTGTTGCAGGTGGCGATGGTGTTGCTCCGACAGGGCAACAATAAGTCCGCAAGCGCAGCATTGGTGGAACGTGCGTTGTTCACGTTTGATCGCTCGTTCCACAAGAACTTCCACGAGTTGGTAGTGCTGGCCAAGACAGGGCTTGCGCGGTTGCCGTACGAGCGGTTTATGAACCGCCAGTTCTACCTCTGCTTATTCCGGTACATCGTGGCCCTTGGTGAACGGTCCACCTTCTTCACGGCGCTCGCATACTGCAAGTTGCTCTTGTCACTTGCTCCTGCCGAGGACCCGCTCGGGGTGCGCTACTTTATTGACTTTTACGCCATCATGAGCGAGGAGTACAGGTACTTGGTCCGGTTTGCAGAGTCCGCCTTGACCACCACATACGCCAAGTGGCTCACTCCTGGGGTGGCGTTCTCGACGGTGTTGGCGCACTTGCGGTTGGGCAACCATGAGGGTGCCAAGCAGGCGTTGCAGCGCGCGTACAATGCCCACCCTTATGCTGCATACAGACTATACCAAGCGGTGGGTGTGGCCAACGACCTCCTGCTTAAAGAGAGCGACTTTGCTTCCTCCTATGAGACGCAGATTGCCGCCGAGACGTACCTCGTGCGTGCCGGTGTGCTCTGGAACGGCCTGGAAGAGAGACAGTTCTTGGCAGACACCTTGAGGCCTTTGTTTACCGCCAGTGCAAAAGAAAAGCTGTCTAGCGGCGCACTCAACTTCTCCCTTTTTGGGTTCTTGGGGTTGTCGGGAGCCGAAAAGGAGCCGAGCGAGACGGATGTTCCCTTTAACTTAATCAGGTTTGCCATCCTCTCTGGGGAAAACAGGATCATGGCCAAGTTACCGCAGCACGTGTGGTCGCGCGACGACACGTTTGAGTACGACTTGTTGCCGCCCGTGGACCGCGGGGTACAGTACAACGAGTTTTCCGGGGTCACGGGTCAGCCTAGGGTCACCGACAGTTTGCTTGATTACGTGGACCAGAACTTGCTCGGGACTATTATCCAGAACCGGACCGCCGACTCCAATTTCGAGGACATTTTGCGCCAGTTGGAGTTGCAGGATATCAACGAAGGAGAGGACAACCCCGAATAAATATACAGAGCTAGGTAAGAAATGGCAAACGAGCAAAATGCGAAAACCCGAAAAAAGGAGCAACCCCCAAAAGAGAAAAGGAGCGAGAAGTAGAAGCAGGAACGTCACCAGACCAGACCCAATCTTGGACAAGCGCTCTCCATCCATCCACCATGATTGCCATCGACCTCGAGTTCAGACAATGGCAGTGGCAGTACCAGATCTCCACCACCTTCTTTATCGGGGTGATTGCGCCCGTATTGTACTACGTCTACTGCAAGTACATCACGTCGGCGCCCAACAGCTACAACAAAATTGAGGCGCCCGTAAAGTTCGAGATCCCCATTCCCGAGCAATCACGACCCCACTGGAAGGGCAAGCGGTTGTACCCGCCATCCATCAAGGTGGCCGGCGACCCGAACAAGATCCAGAGCTACTGTCCTGCCACGAGCCAGTACTTGGGCACGTTTGAAGTGACCACGCCCGAGATGATGGACGCCCAGATCATCCGGGCCAAGCTGGCACAGGCGAGATGGCGGCGCTCCTCATTCAGCACGCGTCGGAAATTGCTTAGGACATTGGCCCAGTTTGTGCTCGAGAACCAGGAGAACATTGCCCGCATCGCGTGCCGCGACTCGGGCAAGACCAAGCTTGACGCGTCCATGGGCGAGATTATGGTCACGTTGGAAAAACTCAACTGGATCATTGCCCATGGCGAGCGGGCGTTGCGGCCCTCGCAGCGGCCCGGGCCCGCCAACTTCTTGCTCGGGTTGATGAAGAATGCCGAGGTGCGGTACGAGCCCTTGGGCGTGGTGGCATCGATTGTGAGCTGGAACTACCCGTTCCACAACCTCATGGGCCCCGTGATTGCCGCGCTTTTCAGCGGCAACGCCATTGTCGTAAAGTGCTCGGAGCAAGTAGTGTGGTCGTCTCTGTGGTTTATCGACATGACACGTGCGGCGTTGCACGCGTTGGACCTTGACGCCGAGTTGGTGCAGTTGTGCTGCTGCTTCCCGCACGATGCCGACCATTTCACAGCGCACAAGGGGTTGTCACACATCACTTTCATCGGGTCCAAGCCCGTGGCGCACCACGTGGTGCACAGTGCCGCCAAACAGTTGACGCCCTGTGTGGTGGAGTTGGGTGGCAAGGACGCATTTATCGTGTTGGACGACGTCAAGGATTTCACGGCGTTGGCGTCGGTGATTATGCGTGGCACGTTCCAGAGCGCGGGGCAAAACTGTATTGGCATCGAGCGCGTCATTTGCATGCCCAAGGCGTACGAGCAGCTCTTGCAGATCCTTTCGGAGCGCGTGCCCCAGCTCCGGCTCGGGTCCGACATTGACCAGTTGGACGAGATTGACATGGGCGCCATGATCTCCGACAACCGGTTTGGCCAGATTGAGGAGTTGATCCAAGATGCGGTGTCCAAGGGCGCGCGGTTGGTGCATGGCGGGAAACGGTACCTGCACCCCAACTACCCGCAGGGCCACTATTTTGAGCCTACGTTGTTGGTGGACGTTGATGCCAGCATGAGGATATTCCAGGAAGAGGTGTTTGGCCCCGTGCTCACGATGATCAAGGCAACTGACCCCTCTGATGCCGTTATGATTGCCAACAACACCGAGTACGGCTTGGGCTGCTCCATCTTTGGCAGCAATTTCAGCCAGGTGAGCCAGCTCGCGGACGATATTGACAGCGGCAACGTGGCAATCAACGACTTTGCCACGTACTACGTGGCGCAGTTGCCATTTGGCGGGTGCAAGAAGTCGGGCTACGGTAAGTTTGGCGGCGAGGAGGGTCTCACGGGGTTATGCAACGCCAAGTCGGTGGTGATGGACAAGCCACTATTGCGGTGGCTCGGCGTAGCCACGAGCATCCCTCCACCCATCGACTATCCCATTGTCAGCGACAAGAAAGCGTGGGGGTTTGTCAAGAACTTGAACATTGCCGGCTACAGCGGCAACCTCTGGGCCAAGATTAAGGCGTTCAACAAGTTGGCCCGCGGCGGTGCATAATCGGGAAACAGCCAGAGAGACAGCCGGAGAGACAGCCAGAGAGACAGCCAAAAAAGAGAGCTCAATCAAACACCATTTTGTGGTATCAACAGCTGTATATATAGTAAAAACGTTTCGATAGAATGATACAGAAATAAAGTCGCACCATATCTCCTCTAGTGCGCGGCGTTGGTGTGCAATTCAGGAGTGGCCTTGATGGTGGCCTCCACGAGCAACTTCACCACCGTGTCCTTCTTATCCTGGTACTTGGCTCTAATGCCCTTCAATTCGGTCTCGACCTGCGCGTCGGCCTCTTTGTCGATCTTTTCGTTCAACCCCTCGTGCTCCTTTTCGTACGCCTTCAACTCCTGCTCCTTCTGCGTTCTGTAGGCGTCAATCTCACCCTGGGCATCGGCCTTGGCCGACTTCAACCGGTTGGTTCTGTACTTTCTGGCCTCGTTGACAATCTCTGCCGCCTCCTTCTCCGTCTTCAACAACGATTGGATACCTGATGACATGGTGGGTGAGTGTGGATTGGATGTGTTGGTGGTTCGTGGGTGCTCTCGGCGAACGGATCTCACACGGAGACTTTGAATTATGGTAAAGGAGAGGGAAAAACGAGCACCATGCGGTAGTGCATGCACCTATACTCGTGTGCTTACCAATTCTATAATTGTCTCTATTAGCCGCCCTACTCTCTATACTTTGTCGGCAATTGCAACCGTGGACGACAGCACGCAGCACGGAGCTCCAAACGCCCGCTGGACTTTGCCCACCACGCGCCACACCAACCCCACCAAGTTGACGCCACAGATGAGGAACAACACCGCCCCAAAGATGGCACTCATAACGCGGAAAAACTCCAACGGGTAATTTCCAACGGCGCCCTTGGCGACCTCGCCGTTGCAGAGGGCCATGGTGCCGATGGGGAAGGTCATGGTCCAGAACCCTTTGTTCCACTTGATCAACCCCCAGCGCCGGGTGGTGAACTCGGGGTCCAACTTTTTTGCAAACGGCCGCATCTTGGACAAGGTGGAGGTGATGGCGAAAAAGAGAAAGATGTAGCCTCCCGAGAGGAGCCCCACCGCCAACAACGCACACGGCACGAGGATGGCCTGGCCGAGGCTCTTATCGGGAATGAGGGTGTACATGTTGCTGCCAAACAACATGATGCTGTAGCTGCTCTGGCCCAAGAACCCGATGGGCAAGAACTGGGTGAAAACCTGCGGTGTGCGCGGGATCTTGTAGAGCACGAGCCGGTAAAAGAAGATGGCCCCGACCCCGTGGAACAAGGTGATCGACACAAACAACATCATAAGCGACAGCACCTCGGTGATGATGCGCTGGTTGATCGTGTGCAACCCGGGCGCCATCAAGTGACCCAGCGATGACACTACGCAAGGACACACGATGGGCATGAGCAAGGTGGCATTGATGTCTTGGATCTGGTGCTCGTTCAACTTGGACATGAACGAGTAGAAAAAGATGAAGGTGGCGTTGTACACGGAAAGCACCACCGAGATCCACCACAACACCCACACGAAGGTGGCGTGTTTCCCGTGCGTAAGCAAGTGGATGCCGTTGATTATGGTGGTGAACCCCATGGAGTACACGGCCACAAAGATGGAGAGCGACGGGTCGTGGGTGTACAACCAAAGCTGCCGCGGGCGGCGCCAGCAGCTGAGCACAAACATGACGTTGGTGGCGAGGAACAAGAAGATGGTGGTGCAAAACATGATGATGCCTAAGACTTGGAGCCACTTGGCCTTGTACGGAAAGTCGTACATGATGTTGGCAGTGACACCCGTGCCTAAGAACGACACAAAGTACACGGGGTGGAAGCCGTCAATGCATTCTGCCTGTAAGAACGCTCGCACCGATGGCCGGCGCGTCTCCGTGACCACCACGGTAGTGCTGTCCACTTGTGGCACAATACAGGGTTGCGTGGATGAGCTCGACATGTCCGATTCGAGCACTGACATTGGATGACCAAAAAAGATATACGGCACGGCCTCTAAAGCGGTATGGCTATATGGTTCTACTACGTCCTTCTCCCTCCTCTTACCCCCGCACATGATGCGGCTAGGGACGGATATATATAAACAAAGAAAATAGAAGGAAAAAAGGCTGCCTATATACCGTGAGTCAGAAGCGCACGGCATATTTGTCATGCGTGGTCCTATGGTTTGTGTGGGTGCGCAAAATCCAGGGCCAGGCGGGGGAAGCAGGGGAAAAAGAGAGATGCACATTCGCACGCAATGCGTCACCCGCTAACAAGGCGCCCACCCTCGTTCCCACCTCGGTCGCACCTCGGTCCTCCTTTCGTCTCCAACAACGATGCTTAGATATGATTACTAATACAGTTACAGCGTTTGTGTCAGCGTTTCTCCACCAGACCGACCTCCACCCGTGCATTTATCCACGGGTACACTGCCAACGTGCGGGTGCGCTCTTCCGCCCCCATTCCTTTTTTGCCTGTGTTTTGTTAGGCGCTCCAAGCTTAAGCCTCTCCCTTTTGTGTAATGTTTTCAAACCCCGTTAGGCATAGTACCCATCGGAGATGAATCTCAACATGTACTCGTCAATGTGGCCAATCCCTTCTTCGAAGTCGACATCGCGCTGCTCGTCACCGGCATCCAGAACCAGTTTCAGTGTCCCCGCAGGCTCGCCGCCGGGCCCAGGAGTAGCTGTCTGGGCTCGGCTGCTCTCGTTAAAGTCGTCGTCGTCAATGTTTGTTTCCCGAAGCGCGGCCCCGGCCGCCACGCGGTCCTCCTCATCCTCCGCCTGTGCAAGCACGCTGCCCATCTTGGCGTCGCCGGAAAAGTCAATGGTGCGGTCGGTGATGTCGTCACCCACGTTGGCGTCGCTCACCAAGTCGCGCACGGAAAACTTACCAAAGTAGTCGGTGGTGAATTCGCCCTCCTGGATCACCACATTGTCCAACTGCCGCTTCTGGTTCGCCTTCTTGATGATGTTCGACTCGATGGTGTACTCCGACACAAACCGGTAGATATGCACGTCTCTGACTTGCCCAATCCGGTGGCACCGGTCCTGGCACTGCTTGTCCATGGCCGGGTTCCAATCAGAGTCGTAGAAGATGACGGTGTCGGCACCCGTCAAGTTGATGCCCAACCCGCCGGACCGCGTAGACAAGATAAACACGGGGATCTTGGGGTCGCGGTTGAACTTCTCCGTAAGCAACTGGCGATCCTCGATTTTGGTGGCGCCGTCGAGCCGCATGTACCGGTACCCGTGGATGTTCAAAAACTGCTCTAAGATATCCAACACCTTGGTCATCTGCGTAAAGATCAACGCGCGGTGCCCCTCAGCGGTCAACTGCTGCATCAACGTCGCCAACTTCTGGAGCTTGCCGCAGTCGTACTGCAACAACGACTTGTCGGGGAACGCGATCGACAACTTCACCTGCGACTTGTGGAAAGGGTTGGTGATCCTTTCCTCGGCTACCTCGCGCGCCACCTTCCGCTGCGTGCTCACGGGGATGAGCTGGTCCTTCATGTCGAGCGCCACCACGGGCGGCGTGAGGATTGAGTACTTTTCCACCACGTCGCCCATGGCTGCCGCACGCTGGGCGAGTGTCATGCAGTACTTGCCGAGCGGCTCCCGCATAAAGCCATGACTGCCGCTGCGCACGTCCAAAAGCCTTAGCAACGACTCGCCAAAAATGGGTCTGCGTCCACACCGCAAGGCGTTGAGGTACAACACCTGCTGCAACTTGTCCCGCGCATACATCTGCTCCTCCGCCTTGAGGTGCTGGAAGTAGTTGACGTAGTCGGTGATGTCAACCTCGCCCAAGGATCCTTCCAACCGCGTGAGCTCGTCGATCTGGCCTTGCAACTGACGCGACGACTTCCACCGGTCGGCGCTGGCGCACACAAAGGCGCTCAAGTGCTCGCTGCTGGTGATGTCGAGATTCAACACGTGGAAGTTGACTTCAGAAGCAGAAGCGCCAGAGGAAGAAAAAGCACTCCCAAAATAGTGTTGAATCACCTGGGTGCGCGGTTGGTAGTGCGACACCACCGACCTCGGCATGGCAAAGGAGGTGACGATCGGGCGCACCTCAAACAAGTCCGGGTGGTTGCACACCTTCCGCAACTGCATCAAGCAGTTGATGATCGACAAGAAGTTGCCCGACGCAAGCGTCTCCTTGGTCTTGGCCCGCGACATAAAGTCGTCGTACAAGTATCGCTGACGCTTCGACAACCGGCAGTACACAATGTGCTCGTACTTGCCCGGCATCTGCTTCTCCACATCCTTCTTCAACCGCCGCAACAAGTACGGCCGCAACACCTGGTGCAACCGTGCCACCGTGCTGCGCGTCTCCTCGTCCATCTTGGCGGTGGTCTTTTCGTTCTCGTCAATGAGCTCCGAATTACCTGTCGCCGCCGACGTCTGCTCGAGAATCCTATCAACAGGCCGGCCAAACCACTGCTGGAAGTCGTCGAGGTTGGCAAACCCCTCGGGCATCGCCTGGTTCACTTTGGAGGAGGGCATCAAAAAGTACAAGAGCGACCACAACTCCATCAAGTTGTTCTGCAACGGCGTGCCCGTGAGCAACAATCGGTTCTCGGTGTTGAAGTTCAACAACGCCCGCCACCGCGTTGACCGAAAGTTCTTGATGTTGTGCGCCTCGTCGAGGATCATGTACCGCCACCGTCTCCGTTTGAACGACTGCTGGTCCTGCACCACCAACTGGTAGCTGGTGATGCACACGTGGAAGGCGTCGGGCCGGTTCCACCCCTTCCGTTTCTGCGCCCGCTGCTGCGGCGACCCGTAGTACGTTAACACCTTGAACCCAGGGGCAAATTTCTTGAACTCCATCTCCCAGTTGAGCATCACCGAAGTGGGCACAATGATGAGGTGTGGGCCCCAGATGTGGTGCTCGCACGCGAGGTACGATAGCAACGAGATGGTCTGGATGGTTTTGCCGAGCCCCATCTCGTCGGCGAGAATGCCGTTGGTGTTGTTATTGTACAACCCCGCCAACCAGTTGAGCCCCTGTTTCTGGTACGGTCTGAGTGTGCCCCGGAGCAAATGTGGCACTGGTACATCCTTGACCTTGGCCCCGTTGACGACCTCCATAGGAGAGTCGTCATCATAGTTATCGGTGGCATCCTCTTGTTTGTCAACTCCGTTTGCCTTGTTCTGGCGGCTGCCATTGGCAAAAGGTTCCTCGTTGTCGGTCTCGCTCATATTCTCGTCTCCATCACTGCTGGAATCTACATTGGCATCTTCGTCATCCTCTGCATCCTCATCATCATCCTCTAGGTTGGTGTCAAACAAGCTGGCAAGTCCGCCATTGGCATGGCCACGTTCAGCCGAGCCATTCTCCAAGTCTTCTTCTTCCTCCTCCTCCTCCTCCTCACTCTCCTCCTCACTCTCCTCCTCACTAATTGAGCTGCTGGCGTCAGAGTCCAAAACCGAGTCGCGGCCCTCGCCACTCCCATTAAAATTTGCAATTAATTCCTTTTGCTCCTCGGTATACTCTGTCTCCAAAGGAGTAGGGCTCCTTATATCGTCTGTTCCGTATAAAGAAGCAAGACCGCGACTAACATCGGTGTCATCGCCCTCATCTTCCTCATCACTTTCCACTTCCCTCTCTGATGAGAATACCGACGAGAGCGGCTCAACAGAATCCTCGAGGCTCGCGTACTTGTGCCGCAACTCCTCAACCGACAAACTCATATCGTTGTCCTCGTTGGCATTGCCGTTGGCATACTCCCCTTCGTCCTCGGAGCTGGAGAGCGAAGTGTCGGAGTCAGCGTGGTCGTCGCTGTCGACATCACTGCCAACGTTGCTCTCAATATCCACCGTCGCCTCGCGCGACGACGTCAACTGCGCCTCCAACAACTGCGTGGAGTGCTCCAACATCTGCGACAAGTGCTCGCGGCCCTTGATCTGCTTCAACTCTTCCTCCTTCTCGCTTTGGATGTACTGGTACACCTTGTATGCCTGGGTCCACCGCTTCTTCACCGCCTGCATCGCCATGCGGCTGATCTTTTTCAAGTTCTGGTCGCGCTCCTTGGCCAAACGCTCCTTCTCGCCGCGCTTCTTCTTGAAGTACTGGTCAACCATGCTCGCCACTTTCCGCGCCCGCAACTGGTGCTGCTTGCGCACCTGCTGGTGGATCCGCGCAAACGAAGCGCCCTGCGCGAGCAAGTGGTCGTGGTGCGTCAAGTTGTGGGCCACACCGGGGTTCTTGGGTGTCACCGACGCCGTGTTGCGGAACGGGTCCGAGAGCCGCACGTTCGACTGCGGGAGCACCACCTTACGCCGCTGGATCCTGTCGTCGTGGAGCTCCAAAATGTGCTGCTCCATCTTCTCGCGTACTGCCTGGATCATGTTGCTCTGCTGGTTAATAGCGGCGTCGAACTCCTGGCGCGTGAGATTGAAGTCGGGAAAGTTGCCCTCGTCGGCGATCGGAGTCATGAGATTGTTGACCAAGAAAGCGTGGAGCTTGGCGCCGAGCTCGGGGGCAAGCGTCACATCCTCTCCCGACTGCACAATGGTCAACGGCACAGGATCAAAGTCGACAATGTCGTCCCCTTCGTCGCCCACCATCAACCCACCGCTGATCTGGCCGTGCTTGAGCTTGGGCACATGCGATGGATGTGTGACTTTCGGAGGGGGCACCGTGCGCTTGATACTTTTTAGGCGGTAGCTCGTGCCGACATCTTCAATGTCGGCGTCGTCATCAAGTTCCTCTTCATCCTCCTCCTCCTCCTCCTCCTCCTCTATCTTCTTCTTTATCCATTTTTCCTTTCTCTCCTTATTCTCCTCATCTTTTCGCTCTCCATTCCCACCCCCCTCTTCATCATTTAGCACAATCCCTTCCGCCTCTTCTCGCTTAGAGCGTCTTCTGGGGAGTCGTTTCGCCACCGACTGCTCCTTCTTGGCCTTTGCCAATATCGTGGTCTTTTCTTTTTCCCTCTTGGCCGCTTGCTGTTCTTGTTCGTGCTTTTTCTGCTCATGCAAGCCCTGAACAATCTTCTCCTCCAACTCATGGCTCTTGTTGATGACCTCGGGTCGGAAGGGAAACCTGGCATTAAGCTGGATCTCTCGCTCCGCCAACTTCTTCTTCTGGAACCGCAACGGTAGACTCTCGAGTTCCTCGTCGTTTTCAATCTCCACGTCCCACTTTAGCTTGTACCCGGCCTTGGCGACAAAATCGGCAAACACGGGGTCTGCACTCTTTTGGTTCCGGATCTGCGCCTCTGGGTCCCACGTTATGCTCGACTGGTACTCCTGCAAGTAGTACAACTCGCCCACGGCAAGGTTGAATTCAGTGATTATGCGCGCAAGCTGCTCTTCCCTGGATTCAGTCTTGCGCCGCTTGGATGCTGGTTCTTGTGATTGGTTCTCCTGCAGTGGTAGTGCAGAGGATGCTGATGCTAATGCAGGTGCAGGTGTAGGTGTGGATGTAGCAGATGTAGCAGATGATGATGATGGCACAGTGGCAGACGCCACTTGCTGACTATGCGTCTGTAGCCTCGACAGCATCCTTCGTTTCCCGTTTGGTGGCATGTGGTGGACGGTGAATTGTATCGCGATGGCGCTTCTTGTCACGCTCGTGTAGGCAAGCTCGGCTGGGTGGATACTGTGTTTTCAAGAGCCAAAACCGCACGCTTGCGCTCACGCTCACGCCCTCACCAAAAAAATTTCAAGGTGGCGTGTGCGAGTCAAAATAGGTGGACACCAAGAAAAGACGCGCTGGGGAAAACACCAATATAACAGAGATGGTTATACTACACAGGGATCCCTACAGCTGCCCATAGTAGTCACGGGAATGCCTTTGTTTAGAATACATACATATTTGCTTACTCGTCTACTTGCTGCTGCTGCTGCTCTCCTCACCATCACGCCTTGGATGTGGCGCTGATGAACTCGGCGTTGTCCTGCAAGTACTTCTTGCGGTTGGCAGCAATGTCGGCGTCGTCAGCCAACACGCCACACTCCTGCTCGGCGGTGGCGTCCACGTCAAACTGATGCAAGTGGTCAGTCTTGGCCGAGAGCGACCCCATCATGTCGGCCAATCCATTGTAGGGCCAGTCGCGAGGGATGGCAGGCTTGGCGGGACTCAACTCAAAATAGGCGATGCTGGCAAACAACAACCCGATGCTGCCAAAAAACACCACGTTCTGCCACACCGCCTTGGCGTTGCTGATGTCGTTGTAGTAGTCGGGCGACCACATGTCGTAGTAGTCGGCGTCCCAGTTCATGGGCTCGTTGAAGTTTCTCCTATTGAGCTGGTCGTCGTAGGTTCTGTAGGGGTCCTTCAATTGGTTGAACTGCGGTGCGGGGTTGGGATAGTCCGCCATCCAGGGCGCGCTGGGGTCTGTGAGGTAGATCTTCTCGCCCGTGACCTGGTCGATAATGAACGCCTTCTCGTCCTTGGCCTGTGCCGCGTACGACCTCGCCAAGGACACCCGCGTGGCGGCAGTAATTATTCCGCGCGGCAAGACCGCTCTGGCTGGTCTGAATCCCACTCTTGATAGCATCGTCTGTCTTGGAGAGTAGTGGTGGGGGGAGCTGGCGGTTGGTGGTTGGTGGTTGGTTTTGTTTCTTCCTGTCACTTTTTTTTCCCCTGTTCTTCGTTTGAGCCAATGAATGCGTAGAGAAAAAAATACCACTCTGGGTTACGTAAGCGAGGTGCACAGAGTATGGCAAGGGCCCGACAGGCGACGGCACGGTCATACCGATACTGAAGCGGCCTTGACCACGATCATTGCTTTATGGTGGTCAAGAAGAGTCTCATAGATTGCTTTTCCAAAGAATATATGCACATCCGATATACTGTCAACATGATGGTACACAGCGGCTATAAACAGTACTTACGGAACCTCCATTGCAGCCTCCAAAAAGACCCCTTCTCTAGCCACTCCTCCCGCCTGCTCATGCGCTCTCCTTCTGCGCCGTTGGCTTCTGGGCCTCGCCAAAGCTCAAGGTTTTGAGAGGCGAGTCCTCGCTGTTGGCGAACGACAAGAGCCCGTCGTAGCCGGGTAACTGTTCGCTCACGTACTTGACGCCGTACCCGAACCCGGCCAACACGGGGGCCAATGCGAAAAGGAAGATCGAGTTGGAGAGGTACCAGTACTTGTGCGTGGGGGGCACGTTCAAGTTGAAGCCGTACTTGTTGTCAAAGGGGATCTCCTTGGGTGCCTCCTTCACGGGCGCAGCATGCGTGCTTTGAAGCCGTCTGAACGTTATTCTGCCCAATCTCAGTGTTCTCGCCAACATGCTTGTCTGGTGGTGCTTTTGCTGCTGATGGTTTCGGTGGTGGTGGCGGTCGTTTGATGGGAATTTTTCTCGTAGCAAAGATTGGTTCTGGTGGCGGTCGTGTGTGGCCGCTCAAAAGTGCCTCCAGCAAAAGCGCCTATGCTATTCTTCTTCTCTCCCCCCACGCTTTTTCCTTGGTTGCAAACATGTACACTACTGGCTAGCCCCGACACACACACACACCATGGTGCTCGCCGGGGTTTTGGAGTTTCAGCCGATTACAGGTACTGGTATCACCGTCTCCACCAAACACACCGTGCAGTCTGACACACACGACACTTTTGTTGTTCCACTCTTGGTGCACAGCCCCATCAAGGTCGGCCGTGGTCAGGCATGCGCCGTCCAGTTTGACAACCACACCGTGTCGGCACACCACGCCACCGTGTGGGCCGTCCAGTTTGACCATGCCTCATTTCCGGTGGCATACCTCCACGACAGTTCGCGCAACGGCGTTGTGTACAACGGTGCCGAGTTGGGCCAGGGCACCACCGTCATCTTGAAGGACGGGGACACGTTCGAGCTCAAGACCGCGGCGGTGGCCACGTTCAGGTGTACCCGGTTCGACGTGTCCTGCTCCTGCGTGCTCCCTTTGGACCAGTCCCTTGCCAGCTGGGAGATTACCAACACGCTCGTGGGCACGGGTTCCTTTGGGTCGGTGTATGTGGCCAAGAAACGGAGTCCAAAGCTGCGGTTGTATGCAGTCAAGATTGTGGAGAACGCGTTCTCCACCTACTTTAGCGACAATCCTGCCAACCAAGAATCACGTTTGTTGAGTACCATCAGCCACGTATGTACCACCCTGGTCACCACTACCACCACTGCCACCTCTTCTTCTTCCCATACTGACGTCTTCCCCAGCCCAACGTTGTGAGGATCCACGACGCCATAACGTGCAACGGTAAGTTGTACATCTTCGAGGACTTGGCGTGCGGCGGCGACCTCTTTTCCTACCTCGTCAAAGACGAGTACCTCGCGGCCATCCCCGAGCAGGAGGCCATCGTCATTGTGTTCCAGATCATGAAGGCGCTAGATTTCCTCCACAACACGCTCTCGATCGTGCACCGCGACCTCAAGCTCGACAATATCTTGATGCAGATCCCCGTGCCCTGCTCGCGCGTGTACCTCTGCGACTTTGGTGTGGCCAAGCAGCTCACCGCCGCCTCCAACCGCCGCACCGGCACCAGTGTTGGCACCATCGAGTACAGTGCACCAGAGGTGTTTCAATCAGACTCGTACAAGCAATGCAGCAGGGGGTACGGCCTTGAATGCGATATGTGGTCGTTGGGGGTGGTGTGCCACATGCTCTTGTCGGGGATCTCGCCGTTCTACGCTGACGGAGCCAAAGAGAACATCGTGGCGGCAGCGCGCATGGGCGTGGTGGACATGGACCGGCTGCAGTTTGCACGCGTGAGCCAACTGGGCAAGAGCTTCATCGCAGCATTGTTGCAGGTGGACCCGGCGCGGCGCATGTCCACCACCGAGTGTTTCCAGCACCCATGGGTTCGGGTCAACAGGGCCAAGCTCGAAAAACTCTACCAGAAAATAGTGCGCTAAGGTAGAGAAAGAAAAAAGGAAAGAGGAAGAGTACGCAATACACACACGCATACACATGTCGAGCTACAGACCAAGAGGCTCAGGGAGAGGAGCGTATGGGGGTAGAATCGATGGCGGGGGATACGGTGGTGGTGGTCGCGGAGGCGGATATGGCGGGCGATATGGGGGAAGCTACGGTGACCGCGGTGGGAACTACAACGACCGTGGCCACAACGATCGTGGTCATAGTGATCGTGGTCATGGTAATCGTGGTCCTAGTGGGTACAATTCTTCGTTCCACAGGCCGCGGGGTGGCAACAGTGCCAGACTGTACCCACCACGCCAGAACGTGTACGCCCAGCACACGCCGCGCGAAAACCAGTACCAACTCTGGATGGGTGACCTCGACGCCAGCTGGAACGAGGACAGCCTCGTGCGGCTCTGGGCGTCACTCGTGGCACCACCGGCGCTGGCCAAGATTGTGCGAGACCGGCAGAACCCGACCAAGCCCGCGTTTGCCTTCGTCAGCTTTCGCGACCAGGAAGCGTTGGACTTGGCGGTGCAGCGCAATGGCCAGCCCGTGCCTGGCACCAACAATGGCGCCCATTTCAAGGTGAGCTACGCCAGCGACCAGAAACCCCGGCCCATGCACGACTACTCCCTTTTCATTGGCGATCTTGCGCCCGAGGTCGACGACTCCATGTTGTTCGACAAGTTCAACCTAAAGTATCCAAACCAGGTCAAGCAAGCCCGCGTGATTGTGGATGCGGCCACGCGTAAGAGCAAGGGGTTTGGGTTTGTACGGTTCTTTTCCGGCGAGCCCTTGAGCCGGGCCTTGAAGGAGATGCAGAGCGCCATCGTGGGCACCAAGCCGATCAGGGTTGGGCTCGCGGCGGGCAGCAGCACAGGCGAGGAGGCCCCCATGCGGTTGTCAGAGCACGCACGGATCCCGCTTGCGCAGCACCAGCCGGACCTCACGCGGTACACGGATGCCAACAACACGAGCTTGGTGGTTGTGGGGTTGAGCGGGAAGATTACTGAATCTGAGTTGGAGCAGCATTGCATTGCCTTTGGCGACTTGTTGTACTGTCAGTTGTCGCCCGACCTGCAGACGGGGTATGTCAGGTTCTTGACCAGGGCGTCAGCAGAAACGGCGCTCTTGTTCATGCATGGTATCACCATCAACGATTGCCGCCTACGAATCACCTGGGGTGTGAGCGCTGAGGTCAGCGGAGGGAACACCAACTTTGCGCCAAACACAACAGCAACTGCCACTGCCACCTACGAAAAACAGGAGGCGGCACCGCCGCTCTTCCACGCGGCAGACTATCCCCATATCCGGTTGGATAAGCTCGAGGACAAGAGTCGCTTGCTACGGATGGATGGCAGCGAGGTTCACGCCACTGCTGATCTCGACGAGTTGTACCTCATGGGCAAGCACCGCCACAACGAGGTCCTAGATTGTTTATACTAAAATGCACGTCACGATACTTGCCTGGGCAGTTTTTTAGGAGGTCCTGTTGGTCTGCGTACCGCGTGCCGCAGTACCAGCAGTAGTGGTGGCTGTGACGTAGGTAGTCGAGGAGCTGTGAGAGTGTGTCGTCCATGTCTTTAACTTCAAAGGAAGATGTCTGTGGGCCAAGGCCCGTATGCACCTGGCACACCTGGCGCTTGCGCTCGACCTCAAGAGCAAATGGCCGCCATAGCTCGTTGACCCTGGTGCAGTCATTATCCTCGAGGTATGTGTCGTACTCGCCGCTCATTGCAAAGCACGTCTTCATCACCCTCTGCACCTCTCGGAGTTCGTGTTTCAGTTTGCGGGAGCTGATCTTGCGGTTCTTGAACTCATCGGCCTGCTCAGGAGTGAGCTCGCTGGTGGAAAGTGTGGGCTGGCGTGTGCTTCCGCCTATTCCAAATCCTTGCCGCTTAAATCCCAGCTGTGCCTTTATCGGCTCCCTGATGGCATCGGCGGCAAGCCCCAACGCGTCCCCCACCTTGAACCCCATCCTCTCCATGATTGACAACCCGATAGATTTACTGGAGGCATCAAATAGGGAAGTATCGATGCCGGCCTTGCTCTTCTGTAGAGGTGCCTCTTCGTTGTGAGCATCCTCTACGGTGAATTGCATATAGTCCTCCTCGCCGCTCAGCCCGTCATCCTTCTCGCTACTCAGCTCCTCCTCCACTCTAGGCTCTGCTTCCACAGGAGGTATAAACGGTTTTCTCTTTCTTTGCCGGGCCCGCCTCTTCACGTCCTCATCTTCCTCCTCCTCGTCGGTCTTTCCACTGTCACCGTTGTCAAACACATTGCGTCGCTTCATGCTTGCCGATTTGCCCATTTTAGGTGACGGAAAAAATCGCACGCTAAAACATTCACCAAGGGCATTCACCAAGGGCATTCACCTCCATAGCTAACCACCCGCCAACCGCCAACCGCCACCCGCCAACCGCCAACCGCCAACCGCCAACCGCCAACCACTAACCCCACATATCCTCTGCTTGTCATGATCAACAGCAGAAAACAGGACCATAAGATTAGTCCAGCTGCGTTGCCCCGTCTGGGCTCGCCGGTGCGGCTTGCTGCCAACTCGTCGCCGGCCCCGTCCACACCATTTGTGTCATCCTCGCTCAACCCCTCGCGCAACTTGCCCACCACCCAGGGCAATGCCAAGTCGAAGATTAGGACGCGCGGCGACTTGGATCGGTTCGAACACCTCCCCATTGTGGCCCGGGTCAACGACTTTGAGGCCTTGCTCAACGACATCTCGGCCGACGTGTCGAAGTTCAAGGACGACGAGTTGGTGCTGAAGGTGCAACAGATCATCCGCGTGAACGACGTGCTAAAGTCGAAAATTGAGGGTCTCGACAAGCACCGCAACGATGGGTACCAGGTCAACGAGTTGACGAGGGAGAACAGGCGGCTAGAGGACTGCTCCAAGCACATACTCAAGGAATTGGTGGCATATCGGAAGGAGCTAAAGCGGCTCCCTCGGCTCCCGAAAGCGAAAGCACAACAACCAAAGCTGGAGCTCGCACATGAGGTGTCCCGTGTCGATGTGGACGAGATCCTAAGGTACGCCATGAAGTTGGCCAAGTTCACCAAGGCGCCCGCCACCGTAGGCAACATCCCGTACCAGGTGCACCCCAACAACTATGTGTGGCCCGCTGAGGATTCGTTGCGGCGCGGCATGCTTGCCGTGGCATCACTCCAGGGTGACGAGTTGATCCGGAACGAGCTCGGCACGGACGCAGAAGAGAAGGAGGGGGGGGAGGGGGAGGAGGGGGAGGAGAAAGAAGATGAGACTATGGAGCCCGTCAGGGAAGAGGGGGGGAAGGAAGGTGGCGACGAGGCAGATGACGCTGAGTCAGCGACAGCGAAAGCGCTGGCCTCCTGGGGAGATTCGTTTGGTGGGTACCCGGGGAAGCAAGAGAGCTCGGATACCGCCCCGGCGCCGACCATGGACCTCAATCTCGACTTGTTCGACCCCGAGGATGAGTACTCTGATTAGGCCCCCCTTCTTGTATGGCTCTTGCCGTACGGTTATAGCTATATACAAAGGTGCTACCATTTACACCGCTCACTTGCCAAATAACTCGCTCGGGTGCTTGAATGTGCCGCTGGCCCTTTCGCCGCCCAATATACAGTCCAACTCCAACTGCTTGGAGTACTTCTGGCCCGAGTGCAAGTGGTCCTTGACCAAGTCGGCCAACCCCGCAATAAAAGTCTCGTTGCCGTTCAACGACTCGACCCGCTTGATCTTGTGCGGGTTCGTGGCGTTTTCCACAAGCTCAATGTCCAATTCGTGCAAGGTCTCGATGTGGTCCGAGGTAAACGCCACTGGAACTAACACGATGCCCTTGATGTCATCGCGCTTCTCCAACTTGTCGACGATCTTGGCCGTCTGGCCTCCGAGCCAGGGCTTGGGTCCCACCTGCGACTGCCACACCAACCGGTAGGGGTTGCTGAACTGGAGCTCCTCCATGATCCTGTACACGGTGGCGGCAACCTCGGCCGGATACGAGTCGCCGAGGTTGACAATCTCCATGGGCAACGAGTGCGCCGAGAACAACACCACCACCGAGTCGCGCTCCTCAGGGGAAAACTCCGCCAACTTCTCCCTGATGTTGTCGGTGAATGCCTTGACAAGCCCCGCCTGCTGCGGCCACCGGTCGATAAAGCTCCACTCGATGCTGCGCTCGGGATCGTGCTGCAACGTTTGCCGATACAACTCGTTCATGGAGGAACCCGACGTCGAGTACGAGAACTGGGGGTACTGCGAAAACGCCACCGCGCGCTTCACCCCGTCCTTCTTCATCTCCACAAGTGTCTCCTCCGTCAACGGGCGCGCGTACCGAAACGCCACGTACGGCTTATGCGGCGCGGTCTCGGGACTGGCGGTGTCCAAGATCTGGCACACCTTCTGGCACTGGTACTCGGACCATTTGCGGATGGGCGACCCGCCGCCAATCTCGCGGTAGTGCTCCTCGATCTTGGGGGTTCTCCGTTTGGCAATGAACGTGGCCAACGGCTTTTGGAAAATGCCAAAGGGGATCAAGTCGCCGTCGGCAAAGAGGCGGTAGAGGAAATCGTGCGTCTCCTCGACCTTGGACGGGCCACCCATGTTCATAAACACCACGCCAGTGGGCGGGCGCAGTGAGGTGGAACTGAAACGGAGGAACGGCCTGGATACACTGAATCTGGAAGCTCTCAACATGGATGGGAGGTGGTGCTGGACAGAGTCGTGGGTATGAAGATCTGGTCCATATAAGGTGATGTTTTTTTGGTCTCTCTTTTACGGTTGCTATTCCTAAAATGTTGTTCCATGTCTACCTCCGTCTCATCCGTCTACCTCCGTTTCATCCGTCTACCTCCGTCTCTGTTGCTAGGCGGATGCTTCCATCTGCCTGTTACAAAACATCAATACTGACTATAACAAGGTGGATGACAAATAACAATTGGCCAACGTTCTACTATCCCTTCGGCTAGTCGTTCTTGCCCAGCTTCTGCTCCAACTCCGTCTTCTTGGTCGAGAAGATCTCGTTGATCTCGGACGTAAAATTGTTGTATGCATCGCGGAGCCCCTCGAAATCGTCGTCTTTGACCGACCCTCGGCGCTGGCGGAACGACTTCCACGCGCGGCCCAAGTCCTGCAAGTCGTGGTCGATTTCCTCGCGGTCCACATTCTGCAAGACGTCAAAGGGCGGAAGCCCCAAGGTGGGGCTGTCGTACTCGTGGTCCAACACCGACTCCACGTGCTGCTGCACCATGTTGGCCTCCTCCGCCGACAATTTGTGCTTGCTGTCATCGGCATGTTTGGCTGGGGATGGTTGTGCTGGTATTGCTGCATCTGCTGCTGCCGGCTTGCTCCCGGTTTTCGTCTTCGCCTCAGTTGCTTCCGGCTGCAATGTCTTCAAGTACCCCTTGACCTGCTTTGCAAAGGGGCCCGAGAAGGCAAAGAAGGAGATGGCAATCACCCATACCACGTAGAACCGCACCGTCCACCAGCAGTAGAGGGACCGGCCAAAGTCCAAGATGACAAACGGCTGGCACACAAACCCAAACGTGAGCTGGGTCACGATCCAGCACACAAAGTCGTAGCCCCGCTTGGTGGGCAAGGGCATCTTGCCATCGGCGGCCATGAAAATGGGCCGGAAGTTTCTCCGGTAAAACTTGCCCACCGTCTGGAGCAACGCGCCCACGACAAATGTCAAGTAATAGCCGGGGCGCGTCCCGTGCCAGAACGCGCTGGTAGCAAACGTAAACAAGGTGCTCTTGAACCCCGGCTTCTTGCCCTCGCGCGCGACCCGCAAGTACACATAATGCTTCAACCACTTGTTGGTGTTCATGTTCCACGCCTCGAGACACGCGTGCACGTTCTGGCCAAACTCAAACGCCACGGGGTCGATGTTTTGCACCCGGTTCCACTTGAAGCTATCGGCAGCGGCGTCATAGCCGTTGTACCCAATCCCGCACAAGATGCACGCGCCCTCGGCGATGGTCCAGATGGTGTAGTACTTCAACCGGTAGCCAAAGCCCAAGGGCCAGAGGTAGAAGATGCGGTACACGAGGCTGCGCTGCGACACAAACTCGTCGCTAAACACGTACTCCAAGTTGAAGTAGCGCGGCACCTGGAAAAGCAAAAACGCCCAAACAAACCCCTCCACCACCTTGCGCAAGGCCACGCGGCCGCTTCGGGGGATGCGCCGCTTGTTCTTGCCCGGGCGCCGGTCTTGAGGCACGTCGTCAAACAACGTGGAGTGGATAAACCGGTCGTAGTCGGCATAGTCAAACGCGGGGCCTGTGAGGAGCGACGCGTAAAAAAACACGTACCCGGCGAACGGCAAGATGTTGGGGTGCTTGTACACGGCGCGGCTGCGGTTGTACTCGTTGAGGCTGGCGCGCGGCTGCTTCCCGTCGTGCACGTTCCAGCCAAACGCCGTTAACTTCATCACGAGCACCATCTGGGCGCCGCTGATGTCAATTACGGTGGAGTCGTACTCGGCAAAGAACTGCAAGTGGACGTGCGAGTACGCCATGTGCGCCATCAAAAACACAAAGTTGACCCACGGCATGCTGGGCGTGCGCAAGTACCGGGTGATGAAGTAGCAGCCGGTGGCCGAGATCAACAACGTCACCAACCCCGACCGCAAGTTGAGGATCCCGAACACGTAGAACGCCGACACGGCAATGTTGTACAAGTTCTTTAGTGTGTACTCCTCGTCGGGGAGCCGCTTGAACACGACGCTGAAGGGGAACGACAACAAGGTGCAAACCAAAATCTTGAGACTCGCCTCGTCCAAGCCAACAATGGCCAGCAATTGGGTGATTCCGTCCTGAACCACCGTGATCATCCTGGTGTGATGTGTAGGTAGGGCAGTTAGTGGGGTGGAGAGGGGAGGGTGCTCTGCTTCACTGCTTGAATGGGTCTGGTTGAATTCTGTCAAAAAATGTGATTTTCTCCCTTTTTGTTGTGCGCTGTTACTTCTTTGGCCTGGCTAATAGGTGCTAATTCTGAACGACAAATACATACAAATATATATGGGTCACTTCCTGCCTCCATTTACCTCGCCAGGACCATCTTATACCCGCCATCCAAGGCGGCGATGATAGTATCGTTCTTGTACGGGATCGTGGTGAGCACAAATGCCACGTTGTTCCACTGTTCCTCGGTCTGGCATTTTGGCAACCGCGCCAAGAGCTTCTCCGAGAGCTGCTTCTGATGCTTCTCCTTGTCGATGAACGACAACAAGAACTTGATGATGCGCTTCATCTCGTCCTTGCTCAACGTGTCGTCATTCGACAACCCGCTGAAAATGTCGATGAACCCGTTGTAGATGGCGTTGTCCTTGGTGGCCAACTCGGTAAAGAAAAGGCGGCACATGTCGCTGATGCCCTGGTCCGGGTTCTCGAGGCACTTGGCCATGGACGACAACTGGCCCTTGACCTTGACCTGTCCCGCAAGAATCAAAAACGTTACCGTCATCAAGCATGTGCGCTGCACCATAAGGCTACGGTCCGTGAGCCGGCGGTAGATTGCGTCGGTGTTTTCATCCACGATGTTGTTGAAGCACACCGCCATGTCTCCCAATCCCAACACACAGTTGCACCGGACAATAGGATCTTCCGAGTTCTCCATGGTGCCGAGCAACAATGGCAAGTTCTCCTCGCAGTAGATTGACGACACGCACATAAGTTTTACCATGCATAGCACCGCCGACCGCTGCAACCGCGCGTCGCTGTACTTTTCCGGGTTGCCGCAGATCTCCTTCACCACGCTGCCAAACCGCGCCAATAACGAGTGCTCGCCGTAGAGGAGCTCGCGCTCCTTCACGTGCACCACCGCGTCGGCAAAGTCGTCCTCGGACGTGCCGCCAATCATCTCCAACTCGTTCTCGGCCGCAGTCGCAGCCGCGTTCTCATCTGAAGCATTGCCACTGGCACCACCACCACCACCACCACCACCGGCATTGTTGCCCTTTGCCTCCGCCTCGTGCTTCTTCTTCTTGAAATGGTTCTCGAGCTTTTCGAGATGTACCACGGTTTTGATTGCAACGTGGCCTACGATAAACAATAACTGCGACAACGCAATCTTCTGCGACTGGCCGGACACTGTCGCTTCTGGCCGGAACACCGCCGCCGCCTTTTCCCTGATAACCTCGGAGCAGTACACGTCGGGCGTCGAAGACGCCTGGTATATGGCCCCAATCGCCTGTTCGGCCACCGAGTACCACTCGGGATCAGGGTTGTAGTCGAGCAACACCGCCTTCAACTTGTCCACGGCCTCCTCCTCGCGTGCAATCTTGGCATGCAGGCTCTTGGAGGAGGCACTGGTAGACACCACTCTTTGCAATGCGATGCATGTGTAGCGGCACAACACCAAGTCGCCCAAGCCCCGCTCGCCCAAGCCCACGCTCAATAACGCGTCAAAGCCACCCACGGCCACCTGGTTGTCTTCGAGCGCAAGCATGCCCAAAACGATGATGGCTCCGTGCCTCTGCTTTGCAGAGCTTTCATTGCTGTTACTCCCAGGGTGGCTGTCACTGTCGTCACCGCCGCCCAAGCCGTATACTTGCCACAACACCTGCACGACGCTGTTGTTGATGTACTTGCCCGCATACATCAACCCGAGCAACTTTTCCAACGACGCCAAGTCGGCATCCGACGCACCGTACGTCAACCCAATCAAGTTCTTGGCGATGTACACCGCCTTCTCTTCGCGGCTACCGTCGGGGGCAATCAAGAACAACGTCTTGTAGCAGTCGATTAAGTGCATGGCCACCGACTTGCCCTCGTCCGAAGAGCCCTTCATCCACACCAAATGGAGCATCTTGCGGATACCAACGTTGGCGGTGGCAATGCCGTAGGCGTCGGCAAGCACCAAAAAGTCCATCGAATCGATAGCCTCGTTTCGGTTCTTCGAAAAGAGCAAGCTCGACACCATGTCGGTGGCGTGCTGCGCTGCCTCGATAAAGTCCACGGCGTCGCGGTAATAGTTGACGGTGAGCTTGGCGCGGTACAACACCGCAGTGTCGGGCATGACCTGGCCGAGAATGGACCTGTTGGCATCGGCGAGGAGGGGCGCATCATCAGAAGCGTCCTCTACTTTAATGTCGCTATCCTTTCCGGCCCCTTCTTCCTTTTCAGCTTCACCTTCCTTTTCAGCTTCACCTTCCTTTTCTCTCACACCTTCTTTTTCTCCCTCGTCTTCCTTCTCGACCCCCTCTTCACCTACCTCCTCTTCACCTACCTCCTCTTCACCTACCTCCTCTTTCTCTTCTTCTTCCCCACCCCTTTCTTCTGGCGTGGGCACGTCGGGCAACAACTGCGCAAGTTCCTTCTCGGCCTCCTCTAGTCTCTCCTTCCAGAACCCATACACCAACTGGGTTCCGTGCACGCTCTGGAACTGGTGGTTGACCACCAACTTGGAAATCAACTTGATGGCGTTGCGCCGTACGAGCGTGCTCCGGTCATCCAAGGACTGCACCGCCAACATCATCACCCGCTGCCGCCGCTCCGTCAACTTCACCTTCAAGTCAACAATCTTGGTGATGGCCTGAAACGCCTTAGTCCGCACGTACGGGTTCTGGTCTAAGAACCGCTCCTCAAGGAGATCGAGCAACTTCTCCACCTGCCTGTCGCCATTGTGGAGCTCATCGTCCTCGCCCCGCGCCTCGTCGTCGGCGTGCTTGAGGATGTCAACCACAATGTTGCCGCAGGTTTCCACGACGGAGCATCGCAACGTATAGTTGCTGTTGTCGAGCAACTGGGCAATGCTGGCCATCTGCTTGATGATGGACTTCGGGCTCAACTCCGAAAGCTTGATCAAAAAATCCGACACCGCGCGCGGGCCTGTGGAGTCGTTGGCATTAAAGTGTGTCTGCGAGATCTCGCGGAGCACCTCTTCGGTCAACGCCTGGTGGTCGTACTGCTCGGAGATCATATGGAGGAGCATCGCCATGTAGGGCGGGAGGTGCGCGTAGTAGGTGAGGCACTGGATGATGCTGTGCTGCATGATGGTGCCATGGTCGTGGTTTTTGACGGCGACACTGAGCGCCTTGAACATGAGAAGCCGCACCGGCACTAACTTCATGCGCTCGGGGCTCTCCATCAAGTTCATAATCGGTCGCGAGAACAACTCGATGTACGCGTTGCGCTCTGGAGTGGTGACAAAGATCTTGCCAAGGTCGATCTGTAACACGGTGGCGATGGCCACAAGACAGTTTTCCACCTCGACGCAGTTGGACTTCCATTTCGCGAGCAATTCGGCGGGCGCCGACTTTTGCGAGCGCCCACCAATCTGGGAAAAGTCCTCCTTGCCCAAGTACTTGAGGATCACAAACACGAGGTACCCATACTTTTCGAGCGTGGCCTTGATCGTGTTGGCGGTCTCCAAAAAGTCGCCGCTCTCGACGGCACTGATGGTGGAATGGCCAATGGCATTAAATGACGAGGTGACCAAGTAGGCAATCTGTTTCTGGTACTTGAACTCCAACACGCGGAACCCGTGTGTGAGTTCGAGCACATCTTCAAAGAGCTCGTTGTTGAAGCTCAACGCTTCGGGGTTGTTGGCGAGCGCGTCTGTAATGGACTCGAGCTTGCCGTCGATGTCTGAAAACTCGACAGTGTAGTCCTTGTCAACATCAAAGGCGTTGAAGCAGGATGTTAAGTTGAAGTCCATGGGGAGTGTGTTTTGGTTAGTGGTATTTTGGTAGTGGTGTTTTGATTTGTGGCGGTGTCTTTCATACAGATTTTTTTCTCTACACCCTGTTGTTTACATTTCGATTTTGTATGTGTTGAGAGATGAAGTGGGGGGAGAACAGACACAGGAAAGGGCAACTATGCTGGACAACTATGCTGGACAACTATGCTGGACAACTATGCTGGGCAACTATAGCTCCAAGGAGAATTTCTAGGCTGGGGAATACTGCTGTGGTGTCACCCCTCGTGCAGTCGAGAGAAAAGCTGCTGTTTATATCACAAGCTGTAATGTTGGTTTCCGAATATTTCGCCACATTCCTGTCAAAAAGGGGGAATCCACTTACCAAAGAAGACTCCTTCATGGCTGCTGGGGAAGAATTATCACTGCCACGGTAATAGAGAAGGATCAACCACCAACCGAAAGCTGATTCAGTTGCCACTACCACGAAATAGCTCTATCAAAAAAGTATTTTCACACATACTAATCATCCCAACACTGTAGATCCTCTAATAACTGGCACTATGGTCGAGTGGTTAAGACGGTAGACTCAAGCGACAAATACTTGCTTTCCTGTTGCAAAAACGGGTTTCTACTACCGCAAGGTGCAGGAGTTCGAATCTCCTTGGTGTCATTATTTTTTTGTCCATTCTCTCCACTTTTTTGCCCACACCCCCTTCATCCTCGGCTTGTGGGAAGATTTGGTGAACCAGCAAGGGCGAAAAAGTCCCAGCTTCTCCACACACCAACCATCAGAAAACAGCCACCACCAACAGACAACAAGAGCTCCCCATGTCGGCCGTGCCCATGCTCACCATCCCCGAGTCGTCGTATGACGCCGCCCTTTTTGCGCGCTCGCGGCGGCCGCAGTCACAGCTCCTCAAGTATATCATCAAGCTCACGCACGGCTCGACGTTCGTGCTCCTTGCCGCGTATGTGGTGGGCCTCCTTGTGTTACGGCCGCTCCTCGAGACCATGGCTGAGCGGCGGTTAGAACTTCTTGAGCACTTGCGCGGCAAGCTACGCGACACCTACCTCAAACTCATCACCAAGGTCTCGCACATCCCCATCGTCGCCATCGCGCGGCCCAACAGCAACAAGTTGTACGCAGACGCCATTGTCCAGACCAGCGAAAAGCCAGCAGACACGGACAAGTTGGCACAGGCAGGGTTGCACGCGAAACTCGCGGCGTTGGCCAAGTCGTTGAACGCCATCGAGCCGTACTCCACCCAGGAGTTGTCCAACTACAAGAGCATCAACTACGCCGTCAAGGACTTACAGAACAAGGCCGACCTGGTGTACTTTAACGAGGCCGAGTTGTTCTTGACCGACGACCCCAGCAAAACGTTCAAGAAGAAGAACATCGTGGTGGAGACCAAGAACGAGATCAGGAGCATAAAGGGCATGTACATGAGCGGCAAGGCATGAAGACGAGGATGAGATATTACACTGAAATTGTTACACTCTATAGTCGAGGAATGGTTAATAAGTTATACAAGCCGTGGTCCAAAGCCACACTCTAGAATTAAACCGAACAAACAGGCAGAGCAGCACAGGACAGCGCAACACAGCACACAGTACAACAAAGTTTGGTACACCACTACTTTCTCTTTTTGCTCTCGGCTAGCGAACTGACGCTCGCCTTTCTCTTTCTCTTGGGATCCTCAGCATTGACAGTCCGAGGACTGGGCGAGCTCACATTCTGCTGAAACATTTGTGCTTGTGGTGGCTGCTGCTGCTGTTGCTGCCGTTGCTGCATCTGCATCTGCTGCTGCTGGAAAATAGGGTTGCCGCTGCTCACCAACATCTCGAGCGCCTTTGTCGGCGACGGGGTGTTGGACACCATGGAAAACTCCATCAACGACCGCATGCTCGACATAATATCGCCCACCTGGAGGATACGCATGGCGTTCTTGTGCACCCCCGTGGTCAGTGCGTGCTTCAGTGCCTCGTTGCTCGCGGTCATCTCGTCGATAAACGCCTGCACCTTCTTGGCGTCCTTCTTCTCCAACGCCTTCCACTTTTTGTCCAACGCCGCCAACCCGATGGTGGACTGGTAGTCGTAGCACTGCATGTCGATCCACTCGATGCGCAAATCCCGGCTCATGAGGATGCGTCCGGTTGCGCGTACGGTGGCAATCGACCCGTCGTGGTACATGTAGTTCATCTCCACCCGCGTCACAACCACAATCGACCCGTTGTTCAACACCAGGAACTTCAACCCGGGAAGCGTCATGGCGAACCGCGCCACGTACCGGGCACTGGCGCAGGCGACAAAGAAGCGCGGTGCCGTTGTGGTCGTGAGTTCAAACTGGTGCACGGCGTTGTTGCTGGCGGGCGACCTCTTCCCAAGCTCGAGGAACGGTAGGCCGAGCCCTGTGAGCTCGTGGATGCTCTTGCCGTCCTGTGAGCCCGGCACCCCAGAACTTGTCTGGGTGGTCACCTTCATCACCGCGTTGGGGAGGAAATAGGCGGGGATGATGCGCTGCCAAAACTCCAACTTTGACAAGTTGTCGGCCAGCTCGTTCGACACAAAGTCCACCAAGTCGAGCAAACGCATGGCGGCAGCGTTGCCGAGATTCCGCTTGATCATCCTTAGTGTCTGCTCCTGGTGGTCGGTGTTCTCCATCGCCACCGTCTGGCGCAGGATGGGCGACCGGCCGGTGGTGACAGGAGCACCCGGCGGTCCCTGCGGCCCCTGTTGTTGTGGTCCCTGCGGTCCTTGAGGTCCTGGCGCACTGCCCATCACAGAGCTGGGGGGCGCGCCAAACTGCTGTCTTGGAGACTGGAGCGATGAGTTGAGGCTCTGCTGAGGTTGTTGCTGCTGGGACTGCGTGTGCAAGTTGGTGCTGCTGGCGCTATGGCCGCCGTTGGTCTTTTTCATCTGGCTGAATGGCTGTGGCTGGTGGCCCATCTGCGGCGTGTGACCTCGCAGATTCCCGCCTGACGTGGGCATGGGCGCCGAGTTCGGGCCCGGCATCATCTGCTGCGGGTTGTATGCGACCTTTTGCGGAATAGGCTGGCCAGAGACCGGGGACCCGCTGAAGTTGGCGTTGCGCTGCAAGCCTGGGCGTCCCCCAGCAGCCTGGGCAGCCTGGACAGCTTGTGCGGCCTGATGAAATTGTTGTTGTTGTTGCTGCTGTTGCTGTTGAAGCATTTGTTGTTGTGGGAAGAATCTCTGTTGATTAAGTGGCTGCTGCTGCTGCTGTTGTTGTTGTTGTTGCGGCGGCATCCGGTTCTGGTTGCTGAGCTGGGTCTGCTGCAGAGTAAACATTTGCTGGCCCACAAGGTTCCCGTTGGGGGTCTTTGAGTTGGGGGGTCCGGTAGCTACCCCTCCAACCCCGCCTACCCCTGCGGCTGCTGCTGTTGTTGACGGGGTAGTCGTGGTGATGCTGGGTGCGCTGGTGCCGCTCATTAGGGACATGCCTCCAAAGTCCTGTTGCGGGGCTGGTGCGTTCATAAGAGGGGGAGACGGTGGCAAGTCCTGGAACGCTTGACGGTGGTGGTACCTCTAGCTGAGACACTTGAAGTAATGCGAGTAAGCCAAGAGAGAGTGTGAGAGAAAGGACTTGGTAGTGCAATCGCTGACTGACAAAAAAGGCTTTTTTCTTCTCTCTCTCTCTCGCCCCTGTGTGTCCTGCTTTCTTTTTTTTCTCACTTTTTTTCCCTCTCTCGTTTTTCTGGCTGGTGGGGGGAATCTCCATTATCTGTTTCACTGCCTCCCCCTTTTTTTGACAGAGGCACATGTGCACACAAAGAGGTGGAGAGGTGATTGCAGAATAACTACGAAAATGGGCTATAACTACCTTCTCTTGCTATTCGCCCTAGTTGAAGGCCAACACCGAGTTGCCGTCGAGGTCGGTGATGTTGTTGACGTACCGCATCAACGCCGGGTGTTGCACCACGGGCCGGCGCTCCTTGTCGGCCGACTTCACCTCGGCCGTGCCCTCCTTGTCGGAAACGTCCTCCCGCGTTTTCGTAGCACGCCGCTTCAACAACTTGTTCAACGTGTCCCGCTTCTCCTCCTCCAAGATCTTATTCTTGTAGTCGAGCCGCTTGCGCGCGTTTTCGGCCTTGCGCACGGCCGCCTCCTCCTCCGTCTCTGTCTTGGTTGGCTTCTTGGGCTTCTTGTCTCCCAACTCGATAAACTTGTCTCGCGAGCCCGTTGCCTCCTCCATGTACCGTGCCCGTTGCCGCTCGGTCATCTTGGTGATATCGGGGTGTGCCAGCGGATTGTACTCCTCCTCCTCGTCGGTGAGCGCCAACTCGGGGTCAAGCTCTTGCGGCTGGGGCTGGCGTTTGGGCAATCGCACGGTCTTGGCGCGCTTGTTTTTCCTCCCGCTCTCCTCGTCAAAATCGTTGTCCTCGTCCTCGTCCTCGTCCTCGTCCTCGTCCTCATCGTCCTCATCCTCATCCTCATCTTCGTCGGAATTCTGATAGTACGACACCTGCCGCTTACGCGTCTCTCTCGCCAGCAGCACCGCGGCGGCCCGTGCGCCTTGCCTCGTAGAAGGCTTAATAGTGATGTTGGCTTTCCTTGGCTTCTTTGCAGTGACTTCCTCCTCCTCTTCCTCAATATCTTCTTCTTCCTCCTCCTCGTCGTCCTTGTCACCATTTTCGCCACGCAACTCCAAATCCTCTTCCACGTCCGACGCCTCCACCTTGTACACCCCCTCATCCTCTTCACTGGCACTACCCCCCTCGTCGTCGTCCTCGAGCATGTCGTCGTCAAAGTCCTCCACGTTGCTCAACTCCGACTCTTCGTCTTCACCGCCATCCTCATTCTCATCATCATAGTCCGCTGTTTGCGGCGCAGCTGAAAGTTCTCTTTCAGAAGAACCCAACCCGGCCTCGTCGTCGCTATCCACAATCACTCTTTTCGCCATACTGTGTTTGGTGGTGGTGTCTGTATTGTGTTGTCGCCGTTAATATCCATACAGCGCGCTTTTTCTTCCCTTCTTTCCTCCACCTACACCACACAGGATATTGGCCTGAAAAACGTTTTCGCCACTTTTCCTTGCTCTACCATGGGTGCAAGCATAGAACAGCGCATCAACGCGCCGCTCGCTGAGGCCATCCGGCCTGTCAGTTTGGAGGAGTACATTGGGCAGAAACATCTAGTGTCGCTGGGTGGAGGCACCACCAACGGCGACGGCACCACCAACGGCGACGGCACCACCAACGGCGACGGCGAGATCACCAATTTCCTCCGACTCGGCTACATCCCGTCCATGATCCTCACGGGTCCTCCCGGGGTGGGCAAGACCACACTTGCGTGCATCCTTGCGGCACAGTGCCAGTACGACTTCATCGAGGTGCTGGCCACCACTATCACTACTACCGAGATGAAGGAGATTGTGCAGCTCGGCCGACGCGTCGTGGTGTTCATCGACGAGATTCACCGCATGAGCAAGACGCAGCAGGACTTTTTGCTTACATACGTCGAGGAGGGCAAGATCGTGTTGGTTGGTGCCACCACCGTACGGGCGCGGATACGCCGCGCCATCTGCTCTAGGTGCCACGTGTTTGAGCTCAAGCCGTTGGACCGCAACGATATTGAGCAGATCTTGCTCCGCGCGGTGCAGTTTGAAAATTATAAACGGCAGTACCTCTACAGGACAGGTCGCCTTGATATTGCGTTAGAGGGCGTGCTTGAGCGGTGCCGTGGAGATTCGCGGATCGGCATCAACTTGATCGAGTTGATCAGCAAGCACACTACGGGGAAGGAGTCCGTGTGGTTGGGCCGTGACGACGTTGAGTCGCTCTTGTGCGGGATCCCATACGAGTCAAACCAGGGCCGGCCCGAAAATAGGGAAATATGGGACAGCTTATGGGCGGCATTGAGCCGCGCGGACAGCATCAGCAAAGATCTCGTGGCCACCCCTATGGAGTACTTTTACGAGTATTTCAAGACGCACAAGATTCCCGCGGGAAAGCACCAGAACTACCTTGAACAAATGCAGGTGTCTGATGACAGCGACGTGGAGGCAGGAGACCCGTATAGTGACGCAGAGGTCGAGGTTCTGGACAGCGAGGTTGCCGAGTTGATCAAGACGCGACCTGCCCACCTTGCTGCTGTGTACTACACCACCATGCTCTTGAGGCGGCACGAGCCGCCCAACTATGTACTACGACAGTTAATCTTGTACGCCTTGAGGAGCAAGGAAATTGGGGGCACGGACTTTCAGAAACTCGTGTCATTTGAACGGGCCGTGCATCTGAATGCCAATGTCGAGATCGTAGCGGCCAACTGCGTCGAGTGGATCACGCGGTTGTGCGTGAGCGAGTACGTTAAACACGCAGTGAATCTCAATGCCACACTAAGGCAGTATTTTGGCAGCAAAGAGGATGCGTCGGGGGCCCTGGATGGTCCCGTGGACTTGGAACACGTGCACGTGTCGTTTGACGAACAGGATATAAGGGAAAGCGAGATTGCGCCGGCATTCACCCTTGCGCCCTCGGGAATCACAGGGTTTGAGGTGACGCATATAGATACTGAGAATGGCGACGAGCTCAACATCGAGGAACCAATATAGAATAAATGGGATGCTGTGTGGTGAAACCTCATGGATGGCTCGTATCTCCTTATCCTGGTTGCAAACACAAAGAGAAAAGACCAACCATACATCACCACAGCAACTTCCCCTCCACCACATTTTACCTATGACAGGAAGCTTGCACGCCCCTTCTCCTCATCCCTCCATCCCCGGCACACTTGTGGTCACCGCCAGGGCGGCGCAGGACTTGGTAGTCAACGCCGTCTTGTACACGCTCATCTACTGCATCCTCTTGGCATTCCAGGCGCGGGTGGCGCTTATCCAGATCCACAAGCACGCGCTCCACTATTCGCTCGTAGCGGTGGAGTGCGTGTGGATTGTGCCGTTCATATTGCTCCGGCTCGTGTACATGACCTTGCGGACCACCAACCCCGAGAGGAAGGATGACCACCGGTATAACGCCAGCGGGATCATTCGCACCTACTACATGCACGAGTGCTACTGGTCGTTCTCCCGCAACTTGGCAGTGGAGAGCCAGTTTGCGAGAGGTGCCAGCATCTTCTTGGGCGCGGTACCCGAGTTTGGCAGCCCCGCAGTCCCGTTGGAGCAGCGGGTGCAGCAGCGCTTGGAGGAGGATTACTACGATGCGCGCGACGACGCTAGTGTTGCCAGCACCAACTCCATCTCCACCATGTCCAAGTGGTTCAAGAAGGGAAGAACAGGGGGTGGCTCCGGTGGCGGTGGTGCTGTTACTGGCAGTGGTTCCACCGTCCCTGGCCCTGGTCCTGGCAGCATCGTCAAAAAGAGATCGGGCAAAAGAAAGATCTCTCGTGCCTCTACATACACCGTGCAGTAAAACATCTTCTCCAAATTCAGTCTCCTTACAATCCTATAAGCCAAGATAATGCCAGAATTGCGAGAAAAGAACCAGCCTCACCTCTACTCGTCGTTGTTTTCGTCGTCGTCACCGCCCAACGCAGCAAACCTGTTCACGTGAGAGGATTCCGATCTCTTGCTGCTCTCACGTTGCAAGTCGGAACCGCTCGATGCGGTTCTCTGCTGCAGGTGCAGGTGCAGATTCAGGTGCAGCTGCTGGCGATATTGCAGTTGCTGCAGCGGCTGGTGGTGCTGCGAGTTGCCGTAGTTGGGCGACTTTTTGAATGCAGATGATGACCCTGAGGGCGAATTGTTGTTGTTGTTGTTCCACGAGGAGCCGGCGCGCGAGGACCCAGACCGGCCCTCGGCGTGCTGCTTTCTCTTCTTCTCCAGTCTCGCCTTGTCCTCCTCCATCTTCTTGATCTCAGCATCACGGTGGATCTCCTCGATGGTCTTGGGCCCGTCGGCGGACTTGCTATTCACCCACTTGGATCTTCTGAGGTCCTGCAAGTCCATCAACATAAACTTGATTCTCGACGACAACTCCACGTTTTCTATGATCTTGTCGACATTGTCAAACACAATCTTCAAGATAGGCCGCGTTCTCTCGTTGGCGTCTAGCTTGGGCCCCACCGTCTTGACTAACTGCGCCAAATTTTCTAACGAGTCTTCGGAGGGGTCTGTGACATTGCTGCACTGGTCCCGCAAGCACACAAAGATAACCTGGTCGTTCAACATGTTAAGGTTGTACAAGTGTCCGATAAACTTGACCAAACCCAACCCTCTTCTCTTGGCGGCGGCCATGGTATAGTACTCGTCCGACATCATCTCGGGCTCCAAAGGCGTGCCGTCGGGGTTGGTGGGCAACTTGTCTGTCCACCCCTTCTCGTACTCCTCTTGACATGTGGCCAACAACACTCTTCTGGCAAGGGCGCCGCCGCTGGGGTGCGTCCCGTCCTTCAACGTAAACGTCTCGTCCTTGATCTCGGGCAAGATGTTGGTGCACATCTTGGCACAGAACTTGGCGTACATCTCCGACCAGTAAGGCTCGTCGCACGCTTTGGCAAACGTCAATGATATTATCTGCTTGATCGTCACAGCGTCGGTCTCCCATTTGGACTGGTTCGAGATCGTCAACATCTCGTCGGTGATGGCCTGGAACATTTCCAATGTGAGCTTGTTAAGCAACGACTTGATCTTGCGTTCCACGTCATCCTTGTCCAAAATAATAGAGCCATCTTCGGCGTACTTGACCTCCTTGGTCTGTGCCGCTCTTGACTTGGGCACCCATCTATTGGCAGACTTTTCCAACGGCTTGACCTCCTCCGCAGGCTTGGCCTCCTTGGCCAACTCCTCGTCTGTCTTTTCGCGCGAATCGCCACCGCGTCTCTTGGATGGCGTGCCCTTTCTCGTGGACTTATCACGCGTAGAAGGACCACGTCTCTTGGAGCCTGTACGCGAGTTTTGCCTGTCGTACGACGACCTGCTAGGGCCGTTAAACCGTGGAGGCAAACCCGAGTTGCCGTACTTGCTCATCGAGCGACCGTCACCGCCGGGACCGCCGGGACCGCCGGGACCACCAGCACCGCCGCCTCTCACCGAGTTCGAGCGCTTGGACACCTGGATCTCCAACCGGTCCAAGTTGTCCTTGAACTCGGGGTCGATGTTGTAGGTAACCACGTCGCGGAACTGGATCAAGAACTGAGGGTCGTACCTGTATTTCTTGCCGGGCAATTTCTTAGAAGGGTCGACGCCCTGGAAGGCTTCGGGGTACTTGGTGGCGTAGATGTCATCAATGAGTGTGGCCTTGGCCAACCGGTTGAGGAACTGCGAAATGGTGAGCTCAGGCGTAGTTTCCTCGGGCTGCTCTTCAGAGGCTCCAGTCTCCTCCTGGCCCTCGGTCTCGTCGGTCTCATCAGCATCGTCGGCTTCGTCACCTTCACCTTCTTCAGCCTCGGCACCATATTCAGTGGTCTCGGTGGTGTCAGCAGACTCGGTGGTGTCGGCAGTCTCAGGCGTAGATTCAGCACTCTTAGGGGCTTCAACAACGACTTCCTTCACGGGCTCAGCAGGAACGGAGACAGGCTCTACGGCGGGGGCAGCCTCGGCTTCCTTCTTGAGCTCGACAGTGTCGTCCTTGGTCTCTACTTCAGGCTCTTCCTTGAACTGCACAACAGGCTCCGGCTTGGGCTCAGCAACAGGCTCCGGCTTGGGCTCAGCAACAGGCTCCGGCTTGGGCTCAGCAACAGACTCCGGCTTGGGCTCAGCAACAGGCTCCGGCTTGGGCTCGGCAACAGACTCCGGCTTGGGCTCAGCAACAGACTCCGGCTTGGGATATTCCTTCACCTCCTCCTTTGGCTGCTCCTTGGCCTCTGGCGTGGCCTCCTCCTTTGGCTGCTCCTTCTTTTCCTCGGCAGGCGAGGTGGCCTTTTGCTGCTCCTTGGCCCGCTTCTCCATGGCCGCGGCAGCACGCTCCGCAATCTTTCTCCTGAACTCCTCGGCCGCCGCCAACGCAGCCGACTTTTCTTGTGGCGCACCAGCGGCAGGACTGCCCGTCGTTGCGGCGGGGGAAGCATTGGCCGAAGCAACAGTAGAGGCGGCAGCAGAAGCGGCGGTCACGGGAGTGGCGTTGGCCACGTTTGGAGAAGACACGGGGGTGCTCGACGCGGTCTTTTTCTTCTTCTCCTCCAAGTCAACTGGCTTGCCGTCCTTAGTGGTCAACTTCACCTTGGGAGGAGTGGGCGACTGCTGACTCACAGGAGGGACAACCACACTGGCACCCGCGACGCCGGCAACACCAGGAATGGGCTGGTACTGATACACGGGCACGCCAGGCATGTACATCTGCGGGTACCCACCCATGTAGTAGGGGTACATTGGCTGGGAGCCGTAGCCGTAGTTGACAAACTGCTGCTGTTGCTGCTGCTGCTGGGGGCCGCTCTTGTTGTTATTGTAGGCCTTTCTGTTGTTGTACCTCTGTTGCTGTTGTGGTTGCTGCTGCTGAGGGCCTGCTGGTTGCTGCTGGCTCTGGTTGCGTCCGTTGGTGTTGTATTGTCTATTATTGTTGTTGCCCTGGTAATTCTTATTATAATGCTTGGGAACCCCGGTGTTGCCCACATGGTTGTTATAATTGAATTGCTGCTGATAGCCGTACCCGACAGATGACCCACCTGCCTGTGGGTAGTGCTGGTACTGGGGCACGCCGGCGGTTGTGGTGGTGGCCGACGCCGCACCCGCGGTGGAGGACTCTGTGGCAGAGCCATCCTCGGATGGCGCCGATCCAGTGGTGCTTGGGGCAGCCTTGGCTGCCAAAGCAGTAGCAGCGACGCCACTGCCCGCAGGCGGTGGCGTCGGGGTGGTCGATGGACCAGCGTTGCTACTATTATCCGTCATGGTTGAACTTGATAATGGTTAGTGATGAATTGGAAATTTTTTTGCTTAAACTATCCATAAAAATTTTTTTTGTTCCACTCACATGGTGTGAATGATTGATTCGGTCTCTTTTTTTTTCTATACTTTTTTCCGTCCCATTTTTCATTGTCGCAACTCACGTGTGGGCGATACGTCGCAGTTGGGATGGCAACAAGGGGACAAGGGGGGGGAACGCGCAACGGGAAAGAGAATACATGACAACGCCGATGGTTCTATCATGAAGGTATGGTACATGCAGTGAAGATAGTCTATCCTTGGCTACAACCCCGAGGGTTAGTGTGTCTCCGGGACTTGCTGGTAAGATGCGTTGTCGTGTGCTGCCATGGCCAGGGCACACATTCATCTCTATAAAGCTACCGCCTCCTGTGCTCCCACTGGCTCTCATCTTTGCAGAAATGTGTTGTAGCCGATGTACCCCAATAGCACCACCACGGTCAACAAGAAGCTGTACACGATAAGCTTTTCCTTGGTGTTTTCCACCTGGAAGCAACTGATGATGATGCTGTCGTCGCTGCCCGCGGTGCCGTCAGACAACTCGCAGAGCGAGGCCTCCTGTGATAAGCAAAACTCCTTGGTGCACAAGCCGCACTTGTCAATGGGCTGCACGATACTTTTGTCGTTGCACTCGCACCGGCAATACGACTGGTATGCGGTAGCAAGCGGGAGTAGAAGTAATAGCAAGGGGGCAACGCGCATGGTATGAAAGGGAGGGTGGGGGGAGGGTGGTAGGGGCCCGAGCTGGGGAATGTGATGCAGGTGCTGTAGGCGCTGGGAGGTAGCAGGAAGTGGCTCTCTCTTTCGAGATTGAAGAGGCACACATTTTATGGGCGCACGACTTTTTCCCCGGCACGACTCCGCTCTCGTCTTCCACTTCGAAGGCAAAAAACAACCACTGATCACCACCCAAGACGATCACCACCCAAGACGATCACCATCCAAGGCAACCGCCACCACGCATCCACAAACACTGTATTATGTCTACTGTAATTGACAAGCCATATGTCCACGAGGGCGGCATCAAACCCTACTTTGAGCAGCAGATACAGGACACCGAGATCAAGATCCAGCAGACGTTGCAGAACTTGCGCCGGTTGGAGGCCCAGCGCAACAAGTTGAACAACAAGGTACGGCAGCTCAAGGATGAGTTGCGGTTGTTGCAGGAGCCGGGCTCCTTTGTGGGCGAGGTTGTCAAGGTCATGGGTGCCAAGAAGGTGTTGGTCAAGATCCACCCCGACGGCAAGTACATTGTCAACGTCGCCAAGGACATAGACATCAAGAAGTTGACGCCATCCATCCGCGTGTGCCTCAAGGCCGACAGCTACGACTTGTACAAGATTCTCCCTAACAAGGTCGACCCGTTGGTTTCGCTCATGATGGTGGAGAAGGTGCCCGATTCCACCTACGATATGGTGGGCGGGCTCGACAAGCAGATCAAGGAGATCAAGGAGGTGATTGAGTTGCCCGTGAAGCACCCCGAGTTGTTTGAGTCGTTGGGGATCGCCCAGCCCAAGGGTGTTATCTTGTACGGCCCACCAGGTACCGGCAAGACGTTGTTGGCGCGGGCGGTGGCGCACCACACCGAGTGCAAGTTTATCAGAGTGTCGGGGTCCGAGTTAGTGCAAAAGTACATTGGCGAGGGGTCGCGCATGGTGCGCGAGTTATTTGTAATGGCGCGCGAACATGCTCCTTCGATCATCTTTATGGACGAGATTGACTCCATCGGGTCGTCGAGAGTGGAGGGCTCGTCGGGCGGCGACTCCGAGGTGCAGAGAACTATGTTGGAGTTGTTGAACCAGTTGGACGGGTTCGAGAGCAGCAAGGACATCAAGATCATCATGGCCACCAACCGGTTGGATATCTTGGACCCGGCGTTGTTGCGTCCGGGCAGAATCGACCGTAAGATCGAGTTCCCCGCGCCCACGGTGGTGGCGCGCACGGATATCTTGAAGATCCACTCGCGGTCGATGAACTTGACGCGCGGCATCAACTTGCGCAAGATTGCCGAGAAGATGAACGGGTGCAGTGGCGCCGACGTCAAGGGCGTGTGCACCGAGGCCGGGATGTACGCGTTGAGAGAAAGACGAATCCACGTCACCCAGGAGGACTTTGAGTTGGCCGTGGCCAAAGTGATGAACAAGAACGACGAGGGCGCCGTGTCGCTACAAAAGTTGTTCAAGTAGGGAGAGATGAGTAAGTAGGAATAGAAAAAGGGAGAGAATCGGAGAGAACTAAGGAGAACTGACTAGAGCCGTGGGGAACAATTGGCGGGAACAGGTGGCGGGAACGACTTGCTCAAGCACCTGGCTATTAATCGCGGCGAGCAATTTTTCGCTTCTCCCCTTTTTATGACACGTAGATTTTTCCAGAACCCGAGTTTTGCAGGACTTCATCCAACCACCAACCAGCCAACCAATGAAGTTGTCAACCTTTGGCGTGCTTACACTCATTTTAGCTACAGTGTATTCTACTGGCACCGTTACCCCCGACGCGCGGCAGCGCATCTCCGACCTCGACCTATTATTCTCCGTGGAGGGCCCCACGTCCAACGTTTTACAGGAGTTTGAGCGAGCCATCACCGACATTGCTGCTGAGAGCGGAGCCCAGAGCTTCTTGCCGCAGCTCTACTTCAAGAAGGCGCTCATAGAGATCAATCTCCATCGCGAGGCGGGAGCCATCAGCGATTTGAAGAAGACGTTGGAGCTAGATCCGCTGAAGCAGCCAGCCCGCAGCAAGTTGGTCGAGTTGTTGGTGGCGCGCGGCGACTTTGCCCAGCTTGACCCCTACTTGACAGCAAGCGATACCCACGTGCACGAGCTCATGGCCACCTTCAACACCAGCATGCAGGAAGCGGCATTGTACCGGCTGGAGAAGCAGTACGAGGCGTGCCTCGCCACCCTCAACTTGCTCTTGCCCGCGTGCCCCAACAGCTTTGACGTGGTGAGCATGCACTACGAGATCTGCTTGGAGGTGTACAAGCAGGATCCGGGCAAGGAGTTGGTGTTCCAGAGCGACACCTTGCCGGTGCGCAAGATCATCATCCGGGACTTGCGCAAGTTGATCAGCATCCTGCCGTTTGACGTGCGGTTCTACCCCGCTGCCTCCGCGTTCACGCTCTTCACCGAGAATCAGTTTGAGGCCGCGCGCACGTTTGTCAAGAGCTGCCTCAAGATCAACAACGAGTACAAGCTTTGCGGCGACTTGTCCAAGTTCTACACGCGGTACCAGGGCTTGTTCAAGGTGTTGGAGCAGTACAGCATTGCTACCGGCCACTACTACACGCCTGAAGAACACCAGTTGGACGCCGAGTTGGTGGACCCGCAGTTTGACTATGCGCTCGTGCACCGGTTTTTGTTTGCTGACCCCTTAAAGGTGTCCAAAGCGGAGCATCGCAAGTTGAGCGGGGGAATCAAGACCAACTACGACTACTTGATGCACAAGGCGCGCGAGTTTGCCCAACGGTACGGCGTGGACCTGGCACAGTTGATCTTTGTGCGGGACTTGCAGCGATTGGCGTGTGAGACGTATGCCGTCCTCGGTGCAGGCGCCACCAAGGACGCCAAAACAACACAAAAGTACTGCGCTTCAGTGCCAGACCTGTTCTTGCCCAAGAGCCTCGCCAAGATCGATGCACTCCTCGAAAAGAAGCAGTACAACGAGGCGCAGACGGTACTCGACCAGTTCAACGCCAACGTGAAGCAAACAAAGATGTTCCGCGACCGGTACGGCAAGGTCGAGGAGCATTTCAACAAGATCCGGCAGCAGCAGCAGCACCAACAGTACCAGCAGCAGTTCAGACAGCAGCAGCAGCAGGGGTACCAGAGGCAGAGACAGCAGCAACACCAGCACCGGCAGCAGCAGCAGCGGAGAAAGCCCGCGAATGACTACTATAAGGTGTTGGATGTGGCACGTGATGCTGACGAAAAGGCAATCAAAAAGGCGTACCGCACCCAGACGCTAAAGTACCACCCCGACAAGTACAAGGGCAGCGACATGACGCCGGGGCAGATTGAGAACAAGATGCAAGAGATCAACCAGGCGTACGAGGTGCTTTCCGATAGCGACACGCGGGCGCGGTACGATATGGGCGACGACCCGAACGACCCCAACGGCCTGTCGCAAGCCAGACCCGGAGGAGGGTTCAATTTCCAGCAGGGCGGAGGCGGCTTCAATTTCCAGCAAGGTGGGTTCCAATTCCAGCACGGAGAAAGAGCTGGAGGCAGCGGCGGAGGCGATTTCTTCCAGCAGTTTTTTGGGGGACAGGCAGGGGGTCTGAGAGGCCGTGGACACGCACAGAGAGTGAGGATAAAGAAAAACAAGAGGCAGTAGGTGAGGGTGGTTGTGTTGGTAGTTGTGCCGGTGTTCGTGCCGCACGGCACGAACGTAGGGCAATGGGTGCCGCCAGAGTAGGCCCGTTTATAGACGTTGTTATTTTTGTATACACGTATTTCTCTCCATGTGACTGTGGCTTCGCGGGAGACCGGAATTGCGGCGCGGAATTTTTCATTGTCACGCCTGTTATTTGTAATGATAAGGGGAGGTCTCGTGAGTCAGCGAGCGAGGGAGAAAAAGAGGGAGGGGGAAAAGAGGAGAGAAGAAAAGATGGCTGCAGGTACCACCAGTTACACCAGTTACACCAGTTACACCACTCATGAGACCGGCTGTTTTGCTTGCTATTGCCACGGCGTTGGCCAGTGTCCAGGGCTCCCCCATTGCTGGCTGGCAGCACATTCTCAATTCCCAGCAGCCCATTGCCGATACTTCCATTTTGAGCGGCGCGGTGGCGGTTGAGGCCAATGACTTTGATCATGTGCCTGACGACGTCATTGACGAGACCGCGTACCAGGCGCTCCCCGAGATCGACACCGAAAAGTTGCAGGGCTTGGTCAACGATGCCGGCTTGCGCCAGCGCGCCGAGTCGTTGTTTTCCATTGCTCAGACGTCGGAAGCGCAGTACGGCCACCCCACGCGCGTGATTGGTTCTCCCGGCCACTGGGGAACCATCCGCTACGTCATTGCAGAGTTGGCCAAGCTCAAGGGCTACTACACCATCAAGACGCAGAGGTTTGATGCCATTGACGGCAAGGTCAAGCTGGTGTCGTTGCTTATTGACGGTGTGCAGCCCAAGAGCTTGGAGGCGTTGAGCTTGACCCCGCCCACCAAGGACGAGCGGCCCGTACACGGAAACTTGGTGCTCGCGGCCAACTTTGGCTGTGAGCCCAAAGATTACCCAAGTGCCGCCACCGACGGCAGCATCGTGTTGGTCAAGCGCGGCGAGTGTGCGTTTGGCGACAAGTCGCGCGCCGCCGGCGCGGCAGGTGCACTCGGTGCCATTATCTACGACAAGGAGAGTCTCCACGGGACGTTGGGCAACCCCACGGGCCATGAGGTGGCTACCGTTTCTGTGGCTGAGAAGGACGTGGCCAAGTACATCAAGGAGCTTACCAGGGACCCACTGGCCAAGTTTGAGACCACGTTGTACGTCGACTCGTATATCCGCAACATCTCCACCTTGAACGTGATTGCCGAGACCGTATTCGGGGACCACGACAATGTAGTGGCGTTGGGCGCGCACTCGGACTCGGTGGAGGCCGGCCCGGGGATCAACGACGACGGCAGCGGCACTATCTCGCTCCTCGAGGTGGCCAAATACTTGGCCCAGTTTAAGGTCAACAACGCCGTGCGTTTTGCATGGTGGGCCGCTGAGGAAGAAGGGTTGTTGGGGTCCACGTACTATGCCGAGAACTTGGGCGCCAAGGAGAATGCCAAGGTACGGTTGTTTATGGACTACGATATGATGGCGAGCCCCAACTACGAGTACGAGGTGTATGACGCCAACAACAAGGACCACCCCAACGGGTCGGGCACCTTGAAGGACTTGTACATTGACTGGTACACGGCGCAGGGATTGAACTACACGCTCACGCCATTTGACGGCCGGTCCGACTATGTGGGGTTCATTGACGCCGGCATCCCCGCAGGCGGCATTGCCACCGGTGCCGAGGGCGTCAAGGACGGCAAGTCCAGGGACAAGTTTGGCGGCGACAAGGGCCAGTGGTTTGATCCCTGCTACCACCAGTTGTGCGACAACTTGAAGAACCCTGACTACGGCGCATGGGTGGTGAACACCAAGTTGATTGCGCACTCTGTGGCCACGTACGCCAAGACGTTTGCCGGGTTCCCTGAGCGTGAGACCACGGCGTCGGTGGCGGCAGCGGCAGACACCAAGCTGCAGTTCAAGTACAGAGGGTCCTTCTTGGTGATCTAGAGTGGAGAAAGCGGATCCCTCGTTCCACGTTTCCCCTCTTTTGTAAGTTGTGGTGGTAATAAAAGTTTACTAAAGTAGATCTGTTGTTGTGGTGGTGTATGGGGAAAAATGGGATCCCCCAAAATAGTGTGTGGGGGAGCCGCTCCCTAAAAAAGCTCGTGCTGACTTGGCTTGTCCCCCCACGCCAGTCTTGTCTCCTCTTCTCTCGCGGGGGAAGGAGACAAGACTGGCGTGGGGGCGACTGGCGGCAATAAGCCAACATAAAAGGTCAAATAATGGCCAGTTTTGAAAGAGGGAGATCTCAGTAACAACATCAGCACGTAGCAGCTCCGCCTCCCCCTTTTACAATATGACCACTTCCAAGCCAAAGGTGTTGCGTTTGGGCAAGATCGAGTACGCCCAACAAAAGTGGAGCGAAGTCGCGCAGGTCGCCGAGATTATTGACAGCACGTCGGCCACGCGCGAAGAGTTTATCCACGACTTACAGACCAAGTACCGCGACGTCACGCATATTGCGCGCACGTATGCCTCTGTGGAGCAGACGGGCCGGTTCGACGCCGAGCTTGCGCAGCACATGCCCGTGAAGTTGGTGGCGGTGTCGCACAACGGCGCCGGCTACGACCAGATCGACGTGGCTCCCTTTACCGAGAGGGGCGTGCAGGTGTCCAACGTGACCGTTCCCGTGGAGGCCCCCACCGCCGACACAGCGGTGTTCTTGGTGCTCGCGTGCTTGCGCAACTACCAAGAGGGCCACACGATCTTGGCCGCTGGTGGCTGGGACGAGAAGAAGTGCGGCGGCGCAAAATTGGGCCGGTCGCCCGAGGGCAAGACGGTGGGGATCTTGGGGATGGGCGGCATTGGCCGCGCCATCCGGGACCGGTTGAAGCCCTTTGGCTTTGCCCGGATTGTGTACCACAACCGCACGCGGTTGAGTCCTGAGTTGGAGAGCGGCGCCGAGTACGTGTCCAAGGATGAGTTGTTGCTGCTGGCCGACGTCATTTGTATTAGTGTGCCCTTGAATGCCAAGACGAGACACTCGATTGACAGGGACACCATTTCCAAGATGAAGGACGGGGTGATTTTGGTCAACACAGCGCGGGGCGCTGTCATTGATGAGCAGGTGTTACCGGCGTTGATCAAGTCAGGCAAGATTGGCGCGTTTGGAGCCGACGTATTTGAGCACGAGCCCAAGGTGCTGCCCGAGTTGTACCGGTTGCCCAACGTGGTGAGCTTGCCGCACATGGGCACGCACACCTACGAAGCCATCAAGAACATGGAGGAGTGGGTCGCCGAGAACGTGGAGACGTGTATTAAGACCGGCAAGGTCAAGACGATTGTGCCGGAACAGTACTGCATGAAAATTGATGCCGTGCCCTTGGTGTAGAGGGGAGAGAGGCAGGGCTATATACAGATCAGAGTTGTCCCAAATGCACGTGGCACGAACAAGGAAGAGCAGAGCTGGCCGCGTAGACCCAGATGGACGCCAAATTGAAGCTGGGCAGAGGCCGGGTAGAGGCCGGATGGAAATTCGGATAGACCACGGATGAATCCATACAGATAAGCATAATCGGGCATACCCATTGAGATGAATCCATTCGAATGGACCAGCTACGACATAGCTACCCGGACAGAGGCACTCTGAAAGTCCCGCGTGTAGCATCGCGATGACCATCTGCCTTGGTATAGCCTCCATGGTCGTTAAGCTGGTTGCAATCTTACGGGGGAAGGAAAAAATGGCGGTGCGGAAGGACTTTGATTTCCGGCTTGCAAAGCCGATGTAGGACATCGTCTGGAATCTATCAACAAGAGGAAAAACGCACCGGAAATAAAAGAAAGGGGAGAAAAAGCCTGGCGGTGTTTTCTTAGTTTCATCCGCACGGCACCAGATGTAGTAGCTATTTATTATCCCCTTACCTCCTCTTCTTCCATCTTCCTTCCCCAACCTCTCTCCAATTGCACGGTGACTCACGCTTGCTGCTGGACATTTCTAATCCCCAAAGGAAGGCCTGGAAGCGAAAAAAAAGCCCAGCGAGAAAAGGCAAAAGTAAAAGGAAGAAAAAAATTATCACAACCTGCCTTTCCCCAACCAGTGCCAGAGAAGGGACAGAGAGGACGAAAAAATTTCATCTCCACCTCCACGTCCAGAACATACCTAGCAAGCAAGCACGCACGCACGCACGCACGCACCACAATCCCTGGCTTTGGCATCCTCCTTCGTCTTGCTGTCTGTTTTAATTAAAGGCATCAGAACGGGCAACGTGCATACCCACCCAGTGAGCGGAAAAAAAAGCGAGAACCGGAGGACGTCCCAAGGAAACATAACCAGGCTCTTTTTCTTTCCCACCGTCCCCATTCCCATCACCCATTACCTTTCCTAATACCACGTTACCCTTACCTTTTCTCACAATGGAGCACCAGATCCAGGTTTTCCTGAAAGACACGTTGGAGATCGATTACGAGGCATTGCCCGAGGACGCTTCCTTGCTGGCGCACTTGACGGCGGGGGCGCTTGCCGGAATAATGGAGCACACGGTGATGTTTCCTATCGACTCGATCAAGACGCGGATGCAGATCAACTTGACGGGCAAGGAGATCTCGCGCGGTTTGTTGCAGAGCATCTCCAAGATCTCGAGCACCGAGGGGTTCTATGCGTTGTGGAAGGGTGTGTCGTCGGTTGTGTTGGGCGCGGGCCCCGCGCACGCCATTTACTTCTCGGTGTTTGAGTCGACAAAGACATTTCTCGTGAACCGGTTGACCAACTCGCCGCACTCAAACAAGCTCGTCACCGACGAGAACCACCCGGCGATTGCCAGCGTGGCGGGCATTGCTGCGACCACGGTGTCGGATGCGTTGATGACGCCGTTTGACATGTTGAAGCAGCGGATGCAGGCGAGCACTGCCGCCGCGTACAGCGCCAGCCAGCCCACATCCATACGGTTGTTCAAATTGGCGGGCGAGATTTACGCACGCGAAGGGGTGTCTGCATTCTACATCTCGTACCCCACGACTTTGTTTACCAACATCCCGTTTGCCGCGTTGAACTTTGGCTTCTACGAGTACTCGTCTGCCATCCTCAATCCCGCGCACACATACAGCCCCTACTTGCACTGCGTGAGCGGCGGTATTGCCGGCGGCATTGCTGCGGCCTTGACCACGCCGTTGGACTGCATCAAGACGGTGTTGCAGACGCGCGGGATCTCGTCAAACGAGTCGTTGCGGCACGTTTCGGGGTTCAAGTCGGCGGCGCAGGCCTTGTACAAGCAGGGCGGCATGCATGCGTTCTGGCGCGGGTTGAAGCCGCGCGTCATTTTCAACGTGCCCAGCACCGCAATCTCGTGGACCGCTTATGAGATGTGTAAGGAGATTTTGATACGGAAAACCTGACCAGTTCTGACTCTGGCCCAAGCCCGAGCTGAATCTTACGCTGAACCTTCGCCTGTTTGCTTTTGCAATGGTTGTTTGTTTTCTGATGACGTTCATTTATTCTTTCTTTCTAATCTGTCCATAGATCTGTTGTATATTAGTTCCCACGTTTTTTCCCGCCAGATAAGACAGACAAGCATCGCCACGGCCCCTTGTTTACGACTGGATGGCGCGTATTAGAGCATCCGCGCGCGCGATGTGGGCGAGCTCGCGCGGGTGCCGTGATAGCCGCTGAGCCACAAACAGAAACAACACGCAGGAGCCGAGGAAGCCAAGGAGGTTGAAGAAGGCGGCACGCGAGTACTTGCGCTCCTCCTCCTCAGTCCGGAACGACGCAAATATCCTTCTGATGGTGGCAAAGATCATATGTGCACTGGACACTCTGCGGTGTTGGTGTGATCTCCTTTGTTGATTTGTTTTGGCTTTGGCTTTCGCTTTTCTCTGCTCTCCTTTTTCCGCCCTGCGTGTACTCGAACCAGGGATATAACCAATGAGATAGAGGTTTAAAAAAAGACACAAGACCTCAACTCGTGTCGATGATCGGTATCGGGTGCCTGTATCCTATGGATCCAAGTTCGCATATTGCACTAAATAGCCCTCGTTTCAAAAGAAGGAGGGCCAACCATCCGCAGCGTCAAATTCCCATGACAGAAAACAGGCCTGTCCCCAGAGAAGGGACCGGAACCTCCGTTCCATCGCAGATTTCTTATGGCGCCGCCCATGCGCTTTCGCGCTGGCTGCTCTCAGGAGCAACGTTGGCCTGCCAGTGTGAACACTAGCATTCCGACTTTTAGCCTGGATGGAGCGTACCACCGAATTTCCCACCCGCATTAGGAGTGGAGGCAAGAGAGCCTCGTTGTGTAGACGGGTAAATGCGAAACGACACGAGAAAAAGTCTCTGGAGCGAGTACGCCACGAGGGCGCAAACGCCGACAACTACGGGGTTTTTTCTGCTGTAGTGGAGACGGGGGCGAGATGGGGGAGAAGCAAGGAGATGGGGGAGGACCATTAAGGCGGACCATCTCATCTAGAAAACGAACCGTCCCATCTAGAAGACAGACTACTTCACCTGGAAGACAGACTATTTCACCTGGAAGGACACCACAAGCGTGACCAGGAAAAAAATTTCTCTGGCAATCGTCATCGGCGTAAAGCGGCGATGAGGCGATCCCTCCTTCCAACCGCATGATCCATGAATGATTAATCTGATAACATCAAGAGAGGCGAAAAGAAATTAACAGCTTAGAGAGCGCTGGTATATTGGCGGCATGCACGGAGTGGACAGGAATGCTCTTTCCAGGATAAAGACCTACCCCCACCACTGTCCTCTGTACACCCACTAGTTTTGAATATTGTCAGAGATACGGGTCAAGAGATGGATGAGATTAAATAAGATTTGTTGGAATGTAGCCCAGGCTAGTACCCCCGAAGGAGGACAAAGTGGGAGAATAAAGGAAAAGTAGGCTTTGAGCGCAGGCTTTTTTAATGGGCTTATGTTGCCTGGGAGTGGGGCGGGAAAATGCCTCAAAGGTGAACCACCGTGCAATCCATCTTTGGCTACAAGCCGTTGCTCGCCTTTGACACCGCCACTTCTATTCTTCACCCTTCTGGTAAGCTGTCGCTTAGAAGTACCGTAATAGGTGAGAGGTAGGTATAGGTACACCGTAGATGGCATCGATGAGATGTCCAATTTCCGACATGAAACCAGTGCCAAGAATCGTGCTGACAAATAGAGAAAGCGGACGACGTATATCCACAGCCGGAGGAAGGTGAAGAAGGACTGTTGTCCCGCCAGCGTGCGCTGTTTTGTGATACCTTTGTATACTTTATTTTCCCACGGCCCATTGTATTGTCCCCTCATGTTGCTGGGCGCCGAGTGTCGGATATGGTTCCCAATAAGAAAATAAGATTTTGCTCATGCCAATTAAGCTCTGGCCACTCACGACAAACAGTTTCTCGCAGGGATACAGTTACGACCTTTTCTTTTTCCATGTCCTCTCTGTCTGTCCTCCTGTTTCACTTGGTGGATAGCCTGCTGTGCAGAATGGAAGGGGGGTGGAGGTGAAAAGGCAACGTAGGACAGAGCGAGTCGGTGATTGCTGTGCAGACTCGACTTCTTGCTGAACACATTTCCGATGAGCTGGTGAGGGGAAAATAGAAACTGGCTCTTGGTAGAAGACGCATATCCACACAAACACAAAGAGAGAAGGGGAGGAAGAAGTAAGAAGCTGCCACCGCCAGGGCCGCCACCATAGCCCGCAGGGCATCGCTCTGTCCTCTTCCTTGCGGCCTTCCTCCCTCCTTCCTGGTAGACACCCGCTTGCAAACGCCTTTTCTGTCTGGTTACTAAATGGTGGCTAAGTACGAAGTGAAAATTTTTCCGCCTTCCTTGTTAGTGGCAGGTTATCAGTTTCATCAGACAACCAATCCGAGCTGCACATTTCCTACCTTAAGCCTCGTCAGGCGTTTTATTTCTTTTTTCACTTTTTTCACTTTTTTCTTGTTTCTCTCCTTGTGGCTTGCACTTCTCTCTCTCTTCGTTTCAGTTTTTGAGTGCTTTTTTTTCACACTCGCATCTCTTCCCTTTTTCGGGATGGGCGTGCAGGGACAGGGCTGCTTTGTCCGTTTCATTGCTCTTCCCCATGCCCGCTGTTCCACCGCCGCCTACTGCTTCTCGTCCCTTTGTCCCTCTCACCCCTTTGTCCTCCTCTCGCATATAAATAGGATTGCCAATTCCCCTCCCCCTTCTGCCCTCATCTCATCTTCCATTCTTCTTACTCCCATCACCACGGAAAAACCCTCTTCCCCCGTACACACACTAACACTTGCCACACATGTCGTCGGACGAAGAAAAGAGGTCCTCCTTTGAGGGCGAAAAGGGCGCTAGCTACAATAACCACCCTGGCGCCGCTGTCAGCGACATTGTCGAGAACGCCATCCACGCGGACAAGTCCATCGGGGTGAGAAAGGCCGAGATCTTGGCCGACCAGTGGAGACACAGCATCGTGTACCAGGCCATCTTGCTCTTCTCCGCTTTCCTCGTGGGCTACGCCTACGGGTTGGACGGGCAGACAAGATACGTGTTCACCGCGTACGCCACCGCTTCCTTCTCGGAGCACTCGCTTTTGACCACCGTCAACGCCATCACCGGTGTGGTGGCCGCCGCTTCGCAACCCATCTACGCCCGGTTGTCGGACATCTTTGGCCGGTTGGAATTGTTTATCGTGTCGGTGTTGTTCTACGTTGTTGGCACCATCATCGAGTCCCAGGCCGACAATGTGCAAAAGTACGCTGCTGGTGCCGTGTTCTACCAGATCGGGTACAGCGGTGTCATCATCATGTTGGTGTTTATCTTGTCGGACTTTTCCAGTTTGCGGTGGAGATTGTTTGCCACCTTGGCCCCATCTTTCCCCTTTATCATCAACACCTGGATCTCCGGTAACGTCACCACCGCCGTGGGCACCCGCTGGTCCTGGGGCGTGGGCATGTACGCATTTATCTTCCCGCTCGCGTGCGTCCCGCTCGTGGGGTGCATGTTGCACATGCGCTGGTTGGCGGGCAAAACCGAGGAGTGGCGTGTGTTCAAGCAGAGACAGACCAAGTTCCAGGAATTGGGCGTGTGGGGCTTTGTCAAGTACTTGTTCTGGAGATTGGACGTCGTGGGCTTGTTCATCTTGTTGGTGTGCTTGGGCTGCCTTTTGGTGCCCTTGACCCTTGCCGGCGGTGTGTCGGAGACGTGGCAGAAGGCCCACATCATTGTTCCCATTGTTATTGGCGGCGTCTTGCTCTTGGTGTTCCCCGTGTGGGAAGTGTACGGTGCCCGTGAGCCCATCTTGCCCTTCCGGTTGTTGAAGGACCGGGGTATTTGGTCTGTCACCATCATCTCGTTCTTGTTTGACTTTGTTTACGCCGTCGAAGCCAACTTTTTGTACACGGTATTGATGGTGGCCGTGGGCGAGTCGATGGCGTCCGCCACCAGAATCAGCAACCTCTCGTCGTTCGTGTCGGTGGTGACGGGGTTGATCTACGGGTTGTTTGTCGTCTACTTCCGCCGCTTGAAAGGGTTTGTTATTTTCGGGTGCGCCATGTGGATGTTGGCATTCGGGTTGATGTACCACTTTAGATCCACCTTGCAGGCGCACGCCGGCATCATTGGCGCCATGGTGGTGATGGGCTTCGGTACCGCCTTTTTCTCGTACCCCATCAACGTTTCCGCCCAGTCCTGTGTCAACCACGAGCACATGGCCATCGTCACTTCTGCTCTCTACACCACCTACAGAGTGGGCTACGCCGTGGGCTCGTCCGTGGCCGGCGCCATCTGGTCGCAGATGTTGTATAAGAGATTGGTGAAGTACTTGGGCGACTCCACCTTGGCCACCTCTGTGTACACCGACCCCTACACCTTTGTCGCCAAGTACGCGTGGGGCACGCCTGAGAGAGACGGCGCCGTCAAGGCGTACGCCGACGTGCAGCGGGTGTTGATGACGGTGTGCATCTGCTTCGTTGCGCCCATGATCATTACCGCTTTCTTCATGAGAGACCACAAGTTGACCAGCGACCAGACGTTGGAGCTGGTGGAGGATCAGCAGCAGAAGGAGTCCATCACGGGCTTCTTCAAGTCATTTGGCAAGAAGAAGCAGACAGCGGACGTCGAGAGCAGCACATGAGAGAGAGAGAATGACTAGTGCAGTTTACCTTTTTGTTCCCTCGTTGTATATCTATAATATCTAATTTGTCTAAAGAGTGATGGTCACCATGCTGTATGCCTCTATGTCTCATTGCAACGAGAAGGAGACAACCCGACGGCATCTACGGATTCGTCTGTATGAGCCGTAGATGTGTTCTGCTGTCTAGACGACAGCTTTCTGACCACAATACAGTCCCTGCTTGCTTTCGATGAAGGTGATAGCCGTGGTTGTATTTGCTGCTATGGACTAGGGCTGGAGCCCTGTTCTCCACGTGACGCAATTCTGTTTGTTCACACTTTTGCACCGTCGCACGACCGAAAGTCACGTTCTGGCCCTCTCACCTCCCATTTTCTAGCAGATACTACCACAGCACTAGTGAGAGGGAGAGAAAAAAAATTTGTTCAAAAGTGAAAAATCCAATCTCTTGAAACCACCCTATTGATCAAGTACACAACATGTTGATTCCAAAGGAAGACAGAAAGAAGATCCACCAGTACCTCTTCCAGGGTATGTGAACGATGATAATGTTGCGAGCGAGCGAACGGGAACGAACGAGTGGATATGGAGACGTTGAAGAAAGGACGGGATTCCCAGTGTGACCAAGAGCAATGAACCACCGAATGAGACAACGAGACGGGTACTATGAGGAATGTGTCCTGCGTGCTCCGCCACACGGAGCTTAGACAACAACTACCGCTCCGTTCCAGTGACTTGAACAAGGGAAAAGATGCCGATTTTTGCATAAAACGCAGCCCGCAGCGAAATGCCCTCCATGCCCCATCTTCCTCGCCTACTTCCCACTCGCACTTCCTGGTTCCGCCTTCCATGCCACCACACCAATAGCCAATACTAACATACATCCAATAGAGGGTGTCGTTGTTGCCAAGAAGGACTTCAACCAGCCACAGCACGAGGAGATTGAGACCAAGAACTTGTACGTCATTAAGGCCTTGCAGTCTTTGACCTCCAAGGGCTTTGTCAAGACCCAGTTCTCGTGGCAATACTACTACTACACCTTGACCGACGAAGGTGTCGAGTTCTTGAGAACCGAGTTGAACATCCCCGAGGGTATCTTGCCTTTGACCAGATTGAAGCAGGCCCCAGCCCAGAGAGAGAGACCATTCAGAGGCGGCCCAAGAAGAGGCGGCGAGGGTTACAGAAGAAGAGCTAGAGACTAAGCGCATCGACTCCTTGGGGAATCCCGCGAGAAGCGTGCCGGCAAGCATTGCTGGGCCCGGTCTTTTGTTTCGGGGGTTCTTTAATTTCAGTATTTTCTGGGGACGTGCCAGTGTAACTAGCGATACGCATGAGATATAGGATTGATAAATCATGTACAATAAAAATCATTATATTAGTATATTGTGGGAAGAGTAGGCAGATTGGTGCCGGTGTAAAGCTGGTCCCTTTCCGGTTGGTTGATCACGTGCCATTGGTTGGAGCACGCGTTTTCTGCTTTTTTTGTATAGTTTTGGTTTTCCCGCCCTGTTGATCAGCTTTTGTCGCTTCTGGCGTCAGTTGCCTCCACGCCTCGCACACACTCCGCCTGGCTTTTCCCTTTCCCTTTCCCTTTCCTTTTCTCATCTTCTGTTGCCCTACAACAGCCGTGCAATTGCCCCACTGCGTCCTGGCTTGACCCATACTACTGAGTTTTCTCGTTGGACTGTCCTTGTTTTCGTTCGTGCCATCCGTTCAGGGATAAACAAAGACGCCAGCACACTCAGTCGCCACTCGTCTTCCACAACACCGCCAACTTACTACTAAGATTTGTCCCCCCATGAACGACTTGCCCCTGTTTCCTACGCCCCAACAGGTGACATACCAGCAACAGCCGCAGCCGCAGGGCAGGAAAACTTCCAGCACGCCGGGCGCCATTCCCAGCAAGGTATCGTACAGGCCAGCTACCTCAAACCGAGCCGCCAGCGGCCACTCGCAGCACTCGTATCACCACCAGCAGCATCAGCCGCAACCACAGCCACAGTTACAGCAGTACCACCAGTTCCCACCACCTCAGCAACAATACGGGTACCAGCAGCCACCGCCTCAACAGTATCAGCAGGCCCCCCCTCCACCGCAGCAGTACCAACAGCCCCCCCCTCCACCGCAGCAGTATGGGTACCAGCAACCTCCACCGCAGCAGTACCAGCAGCCTCCACCCCAACAACAACAGCCAACTGGCCGTCCTGTGGTGTACAACCAGCCACCGCCTCCCCAGCAGCAGGCGTACCAAGCCCCACCCTCGCAGCAGATTCCTCAGCAGCAAGAGCAGCAGTATGCTCAGCTGACAGGTGGCGGCGCTCCCCCGCACTCGTCAAGGAAACCACCACGGCTTTCAGAGTCGCCCCCGCGAAGCCGGCCCAACAACAAGTCGAAGGAATCGCTCGATAGCGCCAAGAGCTTGACCTCTAAGCAGAGGTTGGAGATGGAGTTGCGCAGTCTCTTTGACAAGGTCGACATCAACCGCTCAGGCAGGATATCGCCCAAGGAGTTGTCATTTGCGCTCCTCAACTTTGACCACACTCGGTTCCAGGACTCGACCCTCCGCTTGATGATCACCTTGTTCAGCTCTGACTCGGGCTCCCAGAGCTTAAACTTTGACCAGTTTGTGTCACTATGGAAGTACCTCTCAGCGTACAAGAAGTTGTTCGTGCAGGCCGACACCGACAAGTCGGGCGACGTGTCCTTTGGCGAGTTCCAAAAGATAATAGAGCAGATTGGGTACAAGCTCGACATTGACCTCGTGTTGCACTTGTTCCAGAAATACAGCAGCAAGGAGAGCGGCGGCGCCGGCAAGTTGAAGTTTGACGCCTTTATCGAGTTGCTCGTGTACTTGCGCAAGCTTACCGACGTGTTTAAAAAGTACGACACCGACTTGTCGGGCACGGCCACCATTAGTTTCTCCAACTTTTTGTTTGAAGTGAGCAACTTGACATAGACGCGGGGGAGGGGTGCACAAAGAGACTCTGTTAGAGACTGGAAATGGCCCGCATTTTGTTCCACGATTGTATTAGTTTATATCTGTTTAATCTTCTTGCGATATTTATTATCAGGAGAAACATCTCTTTAGTGTACATGCAGGGCGGTTTGGTAGTGGTGCTACTGCTGCTCCCCTATATAAAGTAGCTCTTCCAGAGCACCCCCTCGAGGTCCTGGATCTGGTCTTCGCTAAACACCTTGCTGTCGACATGCCAGCTATCCTGCCGGTGTTTCTTGAACGCGCCCAACGACTCCTTCGCGGTCTTTCCCACAATCCCGGGAATGCCCGTAGACTTGTTGGCGAGAGTGGCCAAGATTGCCGGCACCCATTTGGGCGGCGGCGACGAGAATGCAAACGCATGCACCAACGCCCCCAACCCCAACGTTGCCCCGTGGAGGTGGATCACATCGTCCTGCTTGATGTTCTTGTACCCCGTCTTGCGGTACTTTTTCCGCACCTGGTCCAACTCCCGCGAGTACTTCTTGCTGTAGTGGCCCACCAACTGCTCCACCTCCTTGGGAGGAGAAATGTGGACCAATCCGGAGAATGTGGACGCTGCCGCCTCTCTGATCTCCACGTGCTTGTCGCAGAGCAACGTGTTGGTCAAGCCCACAATGGCGTCGCGCTGGTCCTTGCGCAACCTGAACAAGTTGCGGAAGAACACAGTCTCGGTGAACTCGCCCATCACAATCCGCTGCACTGTGTTCAAGTCGGTGGCCGAGTACTTCTGCAACATCTCCACAACGCCGTCCAAGTGCCTGTTAAACGGGATCTGCGACACCTTCTTCAACACCGTGATGGGGTCGATATTGCCCAACTGGCACACCTCGCGCATGCCGATGAGCTCGAGCAAAAAGGGCACGAGGTATTGGGTGGCGTACTTTTCAAACTGGATCGCCAAGCTCGTGTTCAACGACTGCCGCAACCACATCAACACCGTGGTGGCTGCATAGATATAGTCGGACCGCAAGATCTCCTGCGGCGACAAATGCGCCACCTCTGCCCGCCACACGCTGATCTGCTCAAACAATTGCGGCACAAGCCGAAGCAAGGGCGTGTCGGCCTCGTCGTAGAGCATCAATCCGGAGCCGCTGTTGCACTTGGCGACAAAATCGGCGCCACTGGCCACCGACTCGGTGTAGTAAGGGAACGCCAAAACCGCCATCAACGTCCCGATCTGGCTCCGCACGTCGGCATACCGCCTGTTGATGTTGGTCACGCACAAGTCCAAGATCTTTTCGGGGTTTGGCAAGCACCACCCCACAGACGCCACCGTGCTGCGGATAAAGCTCACGCGCGTGGCCACCTTATAGGCCGAGTCCGAGGATGGGTCGATGTGGAAGTCTATCACCTCGGCAATGACTTGGGGGAACCGGCGGCAGTCAATGTTGGCAGGAACCCACCACGAAAAGATTGTCCAAATGCCCGCGGTGTCCGGCAAAAGATCCTGGTTCAACACCCGGCGCAAGTACGCGGCAACAAAGGCATCACGCCTGGCCGCATACTCAGGCGCCGTGTGCTTTGACGCCACCAAGATCCCCGCCAACAACTCGCAGGTAACAATTTGGGCGCTCTTCTCATCGGCCACGTAAATGTCGTCCACCACGCACAACAAGTCATCAAAGTCAAAGTTAGGCGTGACCCCGTTCGAGATCATCAATACAAGGACATTGACAAACTGCACGTCAGCGCTCTGGAACGCCGAGGTCGTCTCGTTCTCGCTTACCCACGACTTGGCAATCCGCAAAAACCAGTCCTTGGTGATCCACTTGGCGAAACCGGTGAGCGCGCTCATATCTCCCAGTTGCAAACTGAGCATGTGGCCGGGCGTGCTTGAGAGCGCCAACAACGTGTCATCCCAAAAGAGCCAGCCCACTTCGGCCTTGTGGTCCACAAAGAACAGCGGGCGCGATACGTTCCGGAGCTCCTTCTGCCACGTGTCCTTAAATGAGACAGTACCACTACCAGCGCCTTCTGCAGCTTGCTTTGGCCTCGTGTCAATCACTTTCAAATTTCTAGGCACATAGTACACGTCGTACGCCTTGTTCAAGTCGTACTCGTACCCGTCGAGTACCGAGAGCTTGTTCACCACGCGTGTAATGCCCTTCAACGCCAAGCGCGACACCACCGGGTGCTCGGCCGACGCCTCCTTGAAAAGCAACTGCAACACCTCCTCGTTCGTCGGCACCTGCAAATGCGACTGGAGGTTAATCAACAACTCCAAGTTGGAGATGGTGGTCTTCCAGTGTGCGTTGGCAATCTCGGCTCCACGCACCTTGCTCTCGAGCTTGTCGATCTTCTCGAGGTACAACCCGCGCTTCTTCTCCTTGGCAAGCCGCACAGCCCGGATCTCCAAATCAATGTACTGGTCCGGTGGCCGGATGGCGTCGATGGCGTCCTCGTCAATCAAGCACACGGTGCTGGGTGGCGAGATGCCCTTGCTCACCCCTTCAAACAACTTTAGGGCAATCTTGTTCACGTCGGCGTCATCCACGGTGAGACACCGGTGGAGCAAGTTAACGTACTTTTGAATGTTGTAAAAGTCGCCCTGAAGCCGCACCTTGATCTTGCGGATCAAAAAGATGCTTAACCCGCTCTCGATCTTCTTGTGGTCACCACCCGACTCCAACGCCTTGTTGAGGTACCGGAACGCGGCCTTGATGATCAAGTTATACGACCCGTTCAACCGCCGCATCCCATCAATCAAGATTTTTTGCGCGCTCTTGGCGATGTTCAGGTACGTCGACACCGCCAACTTCACCACGTCGTCCAACAACACCTTGTCGAGATTGGTTTCAATCCGCGACGTGGCGTGGAGCGCCACCCTGAACCCATGGTACTCCTCGAGCCGGGCACCAAGAGCAATCCGCGTGAACGGCTTGCGGATACGGTTGATGGTCTGGATGTAGCACACGTACCCGTAGTTGATCTTGGCATGGCTCGAATCGAGTGTGCGCTCGCGGCCCACGTTGTTGAACCACATACTGATCACATACAAAAAGTTCTTGAACACACGCGTATTGTCGAGGAAATGCGCCACGATGAACTTGTAGATGAAATGCAAGCTTCGTCCAATCAAGTGCCGCGTCTTGTGGATCTTCAAGTACAAGTCCTTGGACTTGCGATGCTCAATGTCGCTGCCGAAAAAGTAGTTGGACGTGTACAAGCTTCGCTCGCGGAAGGTGATGGCGGGGTTCATGCTGGACATGTGCACGCCACAGATCGACGGCGTGGCCCGGCCCGTCTCGTCAAACGTGGGGATGGCCGACTCAGGTCGGCTGATGGCAGCCGCCTTGCTGGCAAACTTGAACGCATGGTCGGACGCACTCGACGGCTTGCCGTCGTGGCCCACATCGTCGTCGTCTCCATCCTCTCCGGTGGCACCGCCCTTGTGGTGGTGGTCGTGGTCGTCATCGCCATCGCCGTCGCCGTCACCACCACCGCCTTGTCCTCCCCGCTCATTAACGAGATCACTGACCTTATCAAAGTCCACCATATAGTCAATCAAGTCCTCACTGATCAAGTCATTCATAATCTGCTCCATGTTCTCGCGCACGTTCTCGTCATAGAGAACGTCCTTTTGCGTGGACACCCCCTTGAGCGCACGGATCTGCTTGAGCAACAACAACCGCGTCTGGATCGATTCCGTCTCGTGGTTCAACTTGGGGATATCCTCCTCGAACGACGGGTCGAGCAAGAACGACACTCCACTTAAAGAGAACGCCAAGTACAACAAGTCCATGTGGAGCTCGTCTACAATCTGCATTGACTTGGCCCCACTCTTCTTGTCCTTCTCATAATCCTGCATCAACTTCATGACATTTTCCAAGCTCTTGGACACGTGGCCGTTGAAGAACTCCACAGCAAACTCGACCTCGTGCTCGCTGGGGATAAACCACGCAAACTCGGTGTTTTCACGCGAGAACCTCGACTTGTTGTTCCAGAACCCGCCCCAGCACTTTTCCGTCACGCCAAACTCCTTCTCATACGCGGGCGCAATCAACCGGTTCTCCTTGAGTTTGATCTTGGTCACCGCCTGCAACACCTGGTTCACCAAGTACGTGCTGGCAAAAACCGTGGGCCCGCGCACGTGCGCCATCAAAAAGTACGACAAGTCGTACAACTCTTTTCCCATATCGGCCACCTGCGAGCTGGCATTGCCCACACACTCGTTCAAGATGGTCAAGTTCCAGAATAAAGCCTGGTCGCGCGGCACAATTTCCACGCCCGTGCGCGACCCGCCGGCGCCATTCTCCTCCACTTCGTCCTTGATCCGATCAATCAAGATGCGCACGTACTTTTTGAACGCACGGGGGTCGCGCTTGATCATGCCGCCGCACATTTCGCCCACCACAGGGGCGATGGTGTGGTAGGTGTTGCTTAACGCAAAAGAAAAAAACTCGTCCCTAAAGGGCCCGAACAAGTCGTCGGACATGGCCTCAAATATGATGAAAAAGAACTTGGGGAGCGAGCCCGCTAGGTCGCGCTCCAACCCCGTGCTCTTTTCCGGGTCCGGCAAGTTCTCCAAGAGCAAGGTGAGGCGTTGGTTCAAGCTGTGGAGCAAGTCTGCAAACGCTGCCGTGGAAGACCTCAACGCCGCTACCTCGAGCGACGCTTCAGGCTGAAACTGCTCAATGTCGCCGTTGTATATCTTGCGCTTCAAGTACTCGATGTGGTCCTGCGTAAACTCTAAAGCAAGGGTGGCGTCGCCAGTGCCCGTTTCTACACCCGACAAGTCGTAAAAGGGCGCATAGTTGGCAACCGACGCAAACACCTCCAACGCCTGTAACGTCTTTTCCAAGTCGTTGGAGTCGATTCCGGGCAACACCAACGAGAGGAGCCTGGTCACGTGAACGCGGTACACGGGCGTGGACACGAGGAACCGCGTGAGCGTGTCGATAGTGCGAAGCGCTGCCGCCACCCTGTGTGTAGAAATCACCCCCTCGAGCGACTCGTAAATGTCCAAGAGCGTATTCTCAAGCACGTACTCCGGATCCAAGTGCCCGAGCAACTGCAACGTCGCGAGATACTCGTCGGCCACGCTCTCCTTCTTGGACTGGATGCCGATCTTGGCCACAGGGAGGAAAATGGCCACAAACTCCTGCACCACCTGGGGCGACAACTTAACCTTAGCTGGCACGCGGAAGTACACTCCGTCCTCCTGTGTTTCTGCATTGTACCGCTTGTGGAACTGGTACACCAATGCAATTACCAACTTCGAGATAGGCTTGCTCCACTCGCCCGTGTTGGAGGGGTGCACGTAACTCTCGATGGCATTGACCAATGTTTTTAGCTGAGCGATCAAGCCGGCGTGCTCCAATGCCGCGTCGCCCGTCATCGAGAACGCAATCACCGACGCATACCCGTGGAAGTACTTAGACTTGAGCGATGCGTACTTTGGCACCATGATGCTCAAGCTGTTGAGCAAAGTGTTGACAATGTACTCCATCTGGTCCTTGGAGAACAACCCGTACTTGCCGAGCTGTAAGTACTTCTGGGTGCGTGGGTCGTCATTGAGCGCAGCCAACGCCGACATGGCAATGACGCCCAACCGCGACGTCACCTGCGCGTCGAACCCGGTAACCCTGTTCAACTTGGTCCACATGTAGAACATCGACTGCATGTAGTGGCGGATATCGTGTTCGTCTTGCTGTGGGGTGAAGAACGAGGGCATGAGCGCCAACGACGACATCACCAACGACGCGTTACTCATGGAAAAGTGGCTGCCGATCTTCTTATAGATCTCGGGCAAGCACCGGCGGTCGAAAAAGTACCACACCCTGGACGCCAACTTTAACAACTGCTTGTGGTCCTTCTTTTCAAACGTGGCGAGCCCTGGGTCCACAGCAGCAAAATGCAACTCCAACTCCTTGAGCAACGGCTCCCAGGGGAGGCGCAACCCCTGCTGGTGCATCAACAACTGGTCTCTTGTCAACAACTCAAATACGCGGAGGTACGCCTTGAGGTTGATGTGCTGGCCGCGGCAGAGACAGATGGCGTAGTACACGCGCGCGAGAGCCACGCGCAACCTGATGGGCATCTCGTACTTCATCTTGAGCCACACCACGAGCTCGTTGGTCCACGTGCGCACGCTCACCACGGCGGCAGATTTGGGCGACTTTTTATGCTGCGACGTGTCCTTCTCGTTATCCTCGGTGGTGGCGCCATCCTCATGATCGCCCTCGCCGCTGTCACCATGCTCACCCTCGTCTTCGTCGTCGCCCTCGATATCGGACGCATCGTAGTCGCCCTCGGAGATCGACTCGTCGTCGTGGAACTCGCTCATCTCAAACAAGTTTGTCTCCAACGCCAAGTCCACATCCGACAACCCCGCCACGTCCTTCAATGCAGCCAAGTCCTTGGCACTCACGGGAAGCGACCCCTGAATGTCCATGGTCTTAATGGCGATGTACAAGTGCGACACTATGTGGCTCAAGAACTTGGCCTGGTCTTTGGGAGACTCGATCTGGTACGGTAACAAACGAGGGAGGTCCAAGGTACGGGGCCGCGCCCGGGCGTAGAACCGCGAGCACGGGTCCAATTGGAGCTTTGCCAACTGGCCAGCATCTTCGGGGTAGTCCAAGTCGTAGTGCTGCTCTCTGGTGGTTACTAACGTCCCGTACGAGGGCCGGCGTGCCACGTGTCTCTGGACACGGTTGACAGTACTCGGAGTGAACGAACGGAGCGCTGCCTCGCTATCTAGGAGGTGGTGTCGCAACTGGTACAGCGACGACACTCTTGGTATGGCGTCGACACTGGTTTTCTTGATAGGAATTGGCGCTGTCACGCTCACCTTGGGCGACCCTGGCGCCTTCTTCGAGTTTTCTGAAGGGCTCATGGGGAGGGTCAATGGGAAAGAAAGTGCAATGGTGAAGCAAGTCGGTTGGTTCTCTGAAAAAAGGGAGAAGCGGGGGAAAGCAGGAAGTAGGAAGTGGGAGGTAGGAAGTAGGAAGTTGGAGGAAGGATAGTGGACTCCGTTTTTTAATTTTTTTCTTTGCCTCTGGTTTTGCCTCCAGATTTGCGGTGGTGGTGAGGGGTGGAAGATGGACCAGTGGGGGGCAAGAAAAATAAGCTTACGAGCGTGGAGGGGGGG